>JAGXCT010035996.1:41757-66092 GCA_022495035.1 Philopotamus ludificatus | reverse complement strand
GCTAATTTTAACACTACAGGGAGATTCTTTCGTAAAAAACAAATAATCTAATATTATAATTCAGATAATTTGGGAGTAGTTGACGCGTGTTTTAAGAAATATACTTCAAGTGTCTTCTAATATATAATGTTGATAGTCGTGTTAAATTCTCGAAGCTTAGCTTATGACTTTTGACATTGCTATTTTTACTTTTTAAGGAATTATAAGAATGCTTAGCTAACACCGCACATTATGGCATAGAACTATTAAGAGGGAAAGAGGAGAAAAGCTTTTAAAGGATGCTGACATTGATTCTGAATCTATAGAATGCAGAAAATGTGCAATATCAATGTCCTATCTTTTCTAGGACGTTCAAATAACACATCAAGAGTAGTACATAATAGTTCGTGAGACATGGACGATGTCTGTAGCGAACAATAACAGTCTAGACTACAACAGCTTTTGAACCTTTCCGCAAGGTGTGAGGGCTTTTGGACAACCTAAAAATCGTAAAACTGATTACTTTGGACACATCGTTGTTTAGTTTAGTTTAGTTATTTGTCGACATATTTGCCACAGGAATTGATTCATTTGTCATACCGTGGGATCAACATGAATCCCTGTATCGTAGAAATCTGCTGCCTAGAATTGGAACTATGACAAGCATCTCCGCTTCTCTATCATTATCATAACGCTAACACTGACCAGACAGGAGCTTCTTGATGTCTAGGAAATGATGCAAATCACTGGAAGCGAGGTCTAGGCTATAGAGTGGAAGATTAAACACCTTCCAGCTGAACTCCTGCAGAAGACTTGTCTCCACCAGCGAGGCACCATCTTTTTGCTCATAAGGTTAGACGCATAGATCCGACATTGCTGACGAAGAAATTCGATTGGCGTTATGCTCTGTACAATAAATAAAAAATACCATTTATGGCAGAATAAGGGCATCCATCTTCAAAAGCTGCAACGATTCTACTGCAAGAACGTAGAAAGTGCCCTTAGTTCATACAGCATGCTAAAGCATTGCTCTATCGCGTACTCATCAAGTCTTTTGGCGCAATATAAGGTGTGCTAGGTATGGGATGAGTGGGAAACTTACTTTGTGGACGCGTCTTGTATATCTTGATTTTGGTTAAAGATTGGTTTATTTACTGGTAAACAGTATAATTGATCCAGAAAATTATTTAAAACAGGACCTTAGTAATACCAACTAATACGAAAGATAGTAAATAAATCATAGGTTTCTAGTAAGAAGTACATTTTCGAGTAGGTAAAAACATTATGTTATGATTGTGTAAGTTAACCGTGATTGAGTTAAGATAGGAAATTAATAGACTAACCTTTAGATGAACTCTAGGAATTCTTATGATATTATGGTAAACGTGAGTACAGTCATGCCTTCTATAGCGCTCTTTGCTATAGAGCAGTTTTCTATAGCGTATGTGACAGTCCCTTCTATAGTGATATTTCTAGAAAACGTTTTCTACTAAACGCTGAATTTCCATTTTAAATTTGTTATTTATTACTGCGCGAAAAAAGTCAATATTTTTTGGTTGACAACAAAGTATGAAGATATCTAAAACGTGGTCCCTAACTCGGCCCTATAGAAGGGTTGACTGTGTTACAAGCATGAGCTCCCGCATTTTTAAAATTAGTATCGATTTTTTTTTATGATTGAGTAGCTCTTCGAAACTTACAGTAATGTCATTTATTTATTGTTAAAAATATTTTTTTTAAATATTAAGTGTCAAAAACGATATCATAACCACTCTGTATATTCAAATCGGTCCAGCATTGCGTGCTGGAAGACGTTCGCGTTTTATTTTCAAAGGAACATATTCCAATATGAGCAAATCTTCTAATACCTAAAAACGATAATAAATTAAAGGGGTGAGCCAAAATATTCAGACGCCTAAATACTGTTGTTATGACGAGCCGCTCCATTAGTCAGCGGTTTGCGAATATTAATGTATCACTACTCACGTTCGCCCGTATTGTTTTTAATTAACATCCACGAACATTCTCTATATTGCTTCAAAAATAAATCCAGTTTATTTTATTGCGGAAGATTAAATTATTCGGCAATCTAGTGCAATTCTCCGGTAGTCGTGTGTATATTTTTCGAGTCTCCTAATAGCGGTCGCTGAATAAATCATGAGTGTAACAAATTGGCGCACTTAGGATTTGAATGGTGGCCCTTCGACTTAGGGTTGCGTGTCCTTATGCAAAACAGGAGGCCCTATTCGTGCCACTCCTCTGATTACGGCCGCATCGATACAAACATACGCTTATTTTTCTCGTTTTTGTATTTTATTTATTTCTGTAACCCGATAATTTGGGAACGTCTCTCAAGATTTGCGGTGTTGTGCGAGCTAATAGGGCGACCTGTCCCTCCCCTCCTCATCCTCCTCCTCCAGCGCCATAAATATGAAAAGTGCGTATTGATTTCAGCGTCGCGGAGTGCGGGGGATGAAACGAGTTAATCTGCAGCTTGCAAGGGAGATGTGCCCTGTCTCCCGCGGGAATCGAACCCGGGGATTTTCATTCTTTATTTGCTCTAACCCCCGCCAGCCACCCGCTGATATCTGCTCGTAATAAACAAGTCGTAGAAATATTCCGTTTGGCGACAGTGGCGTGCTAAATAAACAGAAAAATAATACATCATAAGTAGAAGTAAAACATCGCATTAAAAAGCTGACTTCACCCCTCTTGTATGGACGTACTTAGTAATCAATATAATCCCAATCCGACATTTTAATATAAACATATTGAGAATCTGTGGTCGCTAAAGCAAGGACTGAACGAGGAAAAAGATATTTATTTATTTGACTACGATGGTTAAATGGCATAACAGAAAGATTCCAGAGTGCCATTTATCCATATAAAGATTCGATAAAAAATCTAAAGATGCAAGAGAAATAAGTTCTCATTCTCTTCCCAGTGTCAAACCATGGCACTGGCTAATTTTTATATTATTTTAGTTTGATTGAAATTTATATTATTTGTTTTATGATTATTTATTCAACGATGAATAGATATCATTAAATTAATTAATTCGAACCAGTCAAACAACCTATTCGAATACTAAGTTAGCTCAGTCGCAGTTAACCTACATTATCGAAATAATATCCACGTTACCTACAAGCCATAGCACTGGTTAAATATGAAATAAAATCCTAATTCAGTTTACTAAACTCGTAGGTTCATAATTGAAAAATGTTTAAAATTCTTATTCATACAATAAAAATGTCTCATAATTTATTGATTGAGTTTTATTTTTTGGTAATATTTCTGGCATTCTAAAGCAATTATGATTTTTAGACTGTCATTTACATGTTTAAAAAGCTTAAAGCATGAAATCCTTAAATAGGATTTTTTTAAACTATCCACGTGTTGGTTAAGTTTTAGTAGTATCTTTATCTTAATCACTGATATTGTTTTTAGTTTCCATATTCATGGTATTACCTTTAAAAAAAACAAAAAGTAGGATTTATGGAAATAAAAATGATAGAAACACGTAAAAGGAACTCTGTTTCCGAATAAAAGGAAGGACCTCGAGGAATGAAAGAACTGCACTGCATCATTGACACGTACCGAAAGATGTAGCGACGTGGCGACAGACCGGATAAAATGGGGAAGGTGTTTTGGATGAGGCCAGGGCTCTACAATAGGGCTATTGCGCCCATGATGATAGCTTGGCCTCTACTGCTTACTTTTTAGGTCAAAAGTTAATAAAATCAACTATCCTATAGCCCTTTCTGCTATAGAGCTACATGTGCGGCAATCCCTCCTATAGTGTTTCCTTTTTGATAAATTTTCATGCTTCATATTATATATTTTCTAAATATGTTATGAATTGCCGTGCGAAATAAAGGTCAATGCCCTTTAGTTGACAACAAAATATAACAAAATAGGACAAGATCATTTCAAATGTGTGAAATTTATAAAATACAATTAAAAAACCAAACCTCAAACTGTATTTGGGGCCTAGTTTTCTATAGGGCGAGTTTCTATAACGTTAACCCCAAATCGGCGCTATAGAAGGGTTCCTAATATATATAATATTTATTTGTTAGATGAAAAGAAACATAAAAAACATATAAACGAATACAATTTATACACAAATAAATTTTATAAAAATCATAAGATTTAATGAGTATAAATATTAACTAAAATGTCATTTATCCATCTTCAAATATATAAATAAAACAGAAAGTATGAAATAAATTGAGTTTATTTTCAGATTTATGCATAAAAGCTGATAATAAGCATAATTAAATTATAGTTTGTACTATTTTCAATATTATTGGATTCAATGAATACGCGTGATGAATTTTATGACCGGAAGCTGCGTCCAGTGATCGATGCGTATGCGAAATGTTGACGCCGAATTTATACGATTTTATGCGATGCCAACAATTATTTATTTTATAAATATACCGCACGAGACGCCACTGGCAGAGAGATCTGTATCTCAGAGTCCCGCGTGTTTAAAATATTAAAATTTAATCACACCGATGTCGCCCTGAATTAAATTAGCCAGGAAACGTTATTAAATAAAACCGGGGAATTATTCCCGCGGAAGCTGCGAGTGTTGCCAACGCAAATATTGAACGTTTAACGCAATAATCCGTTCGCAACAGTTGACAAATTTTTTAAATTATTATTATATTATAAAATATTTCATGTGTATTTATAGGATTGCTTGTAGGTTTGTGTGCGTGTGTGTGTATGTGCAAAAGGGACAAACGGCAGTGTGGAAAAATACCGGGAATCTTTTAGCAGGATGTGACCTACATTTACCCTGAAGAAAGTATCGATTTTATCCTGGATTACCCACCCTTATTTTCTTCCCTTTGTTGGCGCACAAAAATAATACGGAACCGCACAAATAAAAGGGTCCGAATGTTATATTTAAACGGCGGTCGACTATCGACTCTTGTATTTGTACAACAAATACTTAAGTATTTTTAATAACAAAACAATGACATTTAATTATTTTATATTTATTTTTTATTTAAATAATATACGCTATAAATTCTATAAAATTTATTAATGCAAAAATAATATTATTTCTTTAAATCAATATATTCACTTTGATCTCTTTAAATATGTTTATATTTTATTTTTTTAAATTATTATAGATGTAATAAAAAAAATACATTTATTTACGACAAGATGGTAAGTGGCCATACGACGAGACAAAGTAGTACGTATTCGTAATATCGATTTTATAAGAGCCCGGAAAGTGCTGCCTCGCACAGGATATCGCACAACTAAGAATACGTAGCGGAGGATTCGCGTAATTCAAATCATTCATAGCGTTCTGCATAACGTCCATTGATTAATATCTCCACGAGACGATATAAGCTTATATTTATGCTTAGCATTATTTTTTTGTGAATTTTTTATCGGAGTTTTAGAGTGGGCTGAAAGCGTCTGAAAGCGGGCGACGGCCATTGGCCGCGACTGTCGCATTGGGCGTGGTCTCGCTGTGTCACCAAGCGGTGGGCGTGGCTACAGATGTCTCTGAGTGGGCGTACTCTCAGCGTTTTTTATCCACGTTGTCATTGGACGCTGAGCGTCGCACGCTGTACACATGTCGTATACGGTGATTCGGAATATATTATCAAAATTTTTACTGAAAAATTTGTAATTTTTTATAGAAAATTTTACAGATTTTTTTTTTAAAATTCTGTATTGCAGTATTTTAACGTATCACATGTAGAATTACCTGAAAAGCTGACATGTGGCAATTTTCTCTTGAATATTTATGATCACGTTGGCGTTTTGAGCTGAAAATTTTAATAAAAATCAAGCCGCAAGCCGTTCAGCTTTCAACATACAAGTCATAATGAAAGTATATGTCTTATCACTGGCGTATAATCTTATGAATGTTTTTAAAAAAAAATGCTTTCCTTATTACAAAAAATATTATGTTTGCTTTTGAGTAAGAATTATATATAGATTTTATGGTTCTAGTTGTGGATTTATTTAAAAACTTATATTGTTAAGCTAAATCTTGGCCTTTCTGTATACTTTTTATACTAATGCATGCATTTAACTTTTTCCACTCCGCGGGCCAGACGTACTGGCCCAAAAGAATTTTATAGCACTAAGATTTTTTTATCTAATTAAAATAATAATGTCTTTAAATATAAAATTGTCTAATAAAATATCCTCATCCAGGGCTGTGGATTCGGAGTCATAAAGCTTAGTGTATCTGGATGAGTCAGAAACTAGCGACAGACCTATTTAGACCATTTTTTTAACACTACCACTAACACAACAACAAAAAAACATGCATCTGTAAATATCTATAGCTGATTATAAATATTATATTCTGTATCTAGTACAGTCCTAGTCCAGTTTGACATTATTTCTATTGTGGAAGAAGTTATGAGAAGAATATGGCTTAACATTTTAGAGCGTTTCTATTACTTCGTGGTTTAATTGTAAATATTATTGGTTATAATTAATCAACTTCCCAGTAACATGGAATGTGGGTAAATCTGGTAAGATAGTATAAATTAACTGCGATTGGGCTATGTTTTAGAAGTCGGATCAATTACGTGATTTTAGGAATTATTACGTGAGTTATATCTGGGGTACCCAAAATTAATGTCGCATTTTCAAAATACGATCTCAAAATAATCATCTTTGCTATATTATTCGAATATTACCATTCATACCATTAATATTATATTCGTAACTGGTGTTATGTCTTGTAGGTAAAAAGTATATTATTTTAATAATATAAGTTAACCATGACTGAGCTAAGTTAGTAATCGGATAGGTGTCCAACGAAAATTATAAATTCAGGGAATTCTTTATAACACTGGATGGTATGTAAGGGAAAGAGAAAGATTACTTCCGCATGTTTTATAAAAATATTTGTTTATGTAGTTTGGCGTGTTGGGGTTTATTAATGTTATGTCATATATTCTTTGTTGAATAAATAATATAAATCCAGCTGAAATATTAATAAAATTAACCAGTGTCGTGGTTTGACACTGGTGGGAATATTACTGTGAGAGACTTATTTCATCTTGCATCTTTAAAATCTTTATTCAAGTTAATGGCGCTTTGGAATCTTTCTGTTATGTCATATATCCATCGTAGTAAAAATACAAAAATAAATAAATATTGTTCTGAGACGATGATGAGGAAATAATATCTCTTTCCCAGGTGTGTCCGTCAGAACAGCATTTCCAAGTTGCAATGCTGATGCATATGAAAAAAATGCCAGTGAAGCCACGAGAAATATTTATGCTATTTAGAGTGATATATTGGTTTTCAGGGAATGTCAACGTCAGATTTAAATATATTTCTGGAAACATTGATTTATCTTATAAGATCCGCAGCTCAGATATGTCTAGATATGTCTCCCACACTAATATTCCCCCCAGTGTCAAACCACGACACTGGTTAATTTTTAATATATTTCAGTTGGATTGAAATTTATATTATTCGTTTTATAATTAATTATTCAACGAAGGATAGATGGCATTAAATTAATTAATTCCAACGCGCTAAATTACCTACATAAATATTTTTATAAAACACGCGGCGGTAATGGGTCTTTTCCTCTTACATACCCCCTAACCCAGGGAAGAGCAATTCTATACGTAATATCCTATCCTAATACGTAGATTCAGGGTTAGGAAAAAAAGAAAACTTATTTATTATTCAGATAATCACATAAATCGGTTTGGTACTTATTTTTGTGTTGGTTTACAGCCCATTCCATCTTATAAATCGAAAAGAAAGTTTGATCTTTGGTTTTTAGTGATGAAGTAGCTTTTAAGATCCTCATAGTATTTTCTTTTCACCAAGATCAAGTTTACCTCTTCGTCACCAGATAATTAAGTTTTACGTGAATGTGACTACCCACTATATCATCGATATCTATAACTTCAGATGTCATCATGTTAATATCGAAGTTCATATAATTTTGTAGGAACTTGTTCCCAGTTATCAATAGCATTGTGAACCGTTATATCTGCTGTTGGTATTTCTGGCCTGGCTTTTGGTCCACTAGTATCTTCTATTTCATCTACTTGTTCCTTTAATAGTTATTTCTTCAATTTTATACCATGCCTTAACAGTGTAATGTATTGCAACTAAAATAGATACCTTAATTTTTTTGGAATCTTCTCGTCGTTCCAATTTTAATAATAATATTTTGACCAGATTTCTGCTCCCTGTATAATTTGAGTTCATCATTCAGTTGTTTGTATTATCATCAGTTTCTTACATGCGGCCCGCACAACATTTTTAAAGTTGTAGCTGGCCTGTTATAAAAAAGGTTGCTGACCCCTGCCATAGCCAACGTAAAGAGTTCCTTGAATTCATAGTTTTTGTCGGACACCTATCCGACTACTAACTTAGCTCAGTCGCAGTTAACTTACATTATCGTAATAATATGTATGTTACCTACAAGCCATAACAATGTCGTGTTATTTATTCATCGTTTAATAAATAAATACGGATAAAAAATGTATTTCTTTAAAAACATACGTATTTTGCGTAGCAGAGCTGTGTGAGAGGGGAGATCCGCAATAAAATGATACTCGTTAATATCACGATGTATTTCGCAAGACCCTGACATTTGGTGGGTGTAGTCCGTGCCCGTTCACAATGTCTAACACATCACATCCCAGAGATGTGATGTGATGTGTCCGACCGCGTTATAATTACTGGGTATGCGCATGCACATCATCACGCTTTTTTGGTCCGATTAAGCCTGATTGATAAAGCAATTATCGAGTGGCTTGCAGAGGATGGACATCAATCATGTATCGTTTGGTAGTCGAGACGTGATTAACGACTGCGGTGTGAGTATGTGTATGTGAATGCGACGAATTGCGACGGATCAATTTCTAATCTTAAATAATCGTAATTTGCGCTATATTTTTTTTATTTTTTTCATGTGTCGGATTGCTCTGAACCACCGTGTATTTTTGTGCGAATTAATAGCCGCCGAACACAATTGAATGAAGTCATTTTTGTATTAGTTCCTGTTGCAAAAAATATGCACGTTATTATATCATTAATGATCGTGTAATGGCAGGTGTTTCAAACACAATGGGATTATAATTTGGAGTGCAAATAAAAAATAAAAAAATATAAGCCGTGCTTTTTAATTTGGTGTGTATGACTCGAAGAAAATATAGTATCACTCAAAGGACACTCTTGGCTATGAGAGTTTTCTAACACGTCATCCTGCCATTGGAGATAATTAAGTTCGTGACGAGGCACAAGTCGTCTGTACTGTCGATGTCCTGCGAGTCCCTTTTTAATTAAGTTCAAGAGTATTCATCTACATATGTCTGTGACTTTGTTTAATCTATTTTGTCGGAATAATATACAGTTGAACATGGTTAACCCAGCCTTAGCCTAGTTTATTTGAAACCCCTGGTTTTTAATTATTCTCTTCACAAATTTTTTGTATTAGTCTAAAAAATCTAATGAATTTATACTATAAATAATGAATGACTTTTATTATCCGCAATTGCGAAATATAAATAAAAACAACAAAATGCGTTTCTATTCGTTTCGTACCGGGTGCGAGAGAGAAAAAATATCGCGCATGTGCAAGTGCGAGTGAAACCGCACACATGTCATAGTGGAGGGGCGAACTCCGCAGCGCGCGCGGCTCAGTTGCGATTGGCCGGCGCTCTGTGCGCACGTCAATTCCGCGTCGCATTAATTAGTATAAATATTTGGGGTCTATTTTCACACATTCATACAAAATACCCCATAAAACACCGTTTTATAAAAATCCATGTAATACGAGATTCAAAATTCAAATAAAATTCCAATCAGTCAACCCTCCTATAGCGCTCCCTGCTATAGAGCAGCGTGTGCAGTAGTTTCTCTCATAGTGCTTCATTCTAGATCGCCGTTTTAAATAAAACACAACATTTTCAAGTTAAAATTACACATCTCGTAAATATGTAATACATTGCCAGTCAAAATTAGGGTCAATATAAATTAGGGCCCCTTCTATAATAAGTCAAGGTCATTTATAAATCAAAGTAATTTACAATATGTGTAGTCTTCTATAGGGTGGATTTCTTCGCGCTATAGGATGTTTGCCTATATGTTGTGCATTCGAAAAATTTAAAGGCGATTATTTAGTTTTAGTTTTTCAGTAAATAATACAATACAGTAAAACCCCCATTTACACTAAAGTCGGTACCGTGTAATTTGGAGTCGTATAATGGGGGTTCCACTGTAAAGTTATTCGACTGCCTTTCAAGGTTTTCTTCACGGTTTATATTTCATGATAATGGGCTTAGCAATTGCGTAATTTCTTTCCATAACAGGATATTTTTCTTATTTATCAGCCAATACTTAACCTTCCTTTTTCGGTCATCTAACATTCCGACTAAAACTTCATTGGTAAACATATGTTCCTCCAATGTTTTTGCGTTTATCTCGAATATTCAAACCCTATTCTGCCAAAAAAATTCGAAAAATGTTATTTGCTAATTGGTATTTATCTTCTATCGGTTATATCTTATTTTTTCTGTGACTACATCTAGTCTTCTTCTTTTCTTCTTGCTAGAACTTTCTATACCAATAATTTAAAGTCGATTGTGTTCTTTAACAGACTTGTAAGTAACCTGCATATTATTTCGATAATATAAGTTAACGGCGGCTGACTTAAGATATAGTCGGATAGGTATCTGTCGAAAACTATGAATAGAATTCTTTTTAACATTGACCAGTAGGTATATAAGAGAAAGAGACTACAATACCTCCGTATGTTTTATAATGTTAATATGTATGTTAGATTTAATTAATTTAATGCTAAAAAAAAAAACGAGTGTCGTGGTTTGACACTGCGGGAATATTAGTGTGAGAGACTCATTCCATATAATAAATAAATAAAGTTTTCCCACTTAAGTCACATAATATGTTTTGTTAAAGGAATTGTGTTTGGTGGCAAAAATAATATTTAAATAATGTTTTTTTTTTAAAAACTGTGTTGTAGAAGTACCACGTAGTTCGGGGTCAGGTCTGTTGAACCATTTTTTTTTATATTACAATGATAATATTCCGTATTACCTTTTAATCGGTATGGTCACGCCGGTGTGTCAACGGCTTATTCGCCGCATATGTAGCGCCACTTTAGTTTCTGTGTTCACTGGGTATTACTGGGTGTTTTTGGTCAATAGAAGGGTGGGCGTGAGACATATTCGATTTACCATACTGCCTGCAGACAGACGGCCATAGCCTCGACAATGGCCAGTCTCCCCATGGCGCAGATTTAATCTGGCACACATATTGTGGACGCCGGCCATATTGTGAACACCCACCGTCGACTCTGTCCTACGGTGATGTCTCAATACGGCCGAGTTGTAAAAAGTGGGACGTCTGCAGACGACGCAACCATCGTCACTCTTTTTTCCCGCAGCGCCGAAACAATGTTAACTGATGGGATTGTATGGCCAATATTGTTGACACAAAATCGGGTGGGCGAACGGATCCCATTGAATTTGGCGTGAGACCCGCCGGCTCCCATTGCAATAATTGATGTTTGATAATTCGTGCGCGGATAATGTTTTCATTTATGGAGTGAGAGACAATGGAGAGCGCTCATCACGTGTGCGCGGTGTAATTGCCCTCCGACGAAACGGTGCGGGGGAGGGCTGCCGATGATGGACCAATCAATTTTGAATTTAATATCAGCATTAAAATAAATAATGATAAAAACTCAATTTTTGTTTGGTGGGATCATCAGTCCCACGACCATCCCCCTGAGATCTGCGATTTATGGTAATTCTGAATCTGTATTTTTTTTTATTACACGTTTATATGTTTTTGTATTTAATTGTCGGCGTCGATTTGTCCTGTGCGCAATTGTCACTTTATTAGCCTAGCCGTGCCGTGCCGATGGGGTCTATTTGGGACCCCAACTATTTAATATAATAATAATCGTTGGCCTTTATTGTCTGCAATTGCGAAATAATATAAACAATATTCGCTTCTGTTTCGCCACAGGCGCGATGTTTTTTCTCGCTCTGTACCGGATACGAGCGGTGCTAAAAAACATCGTGCTGTGCAAGTAATCAAATCACATGTGACGAGCCGGGAGCGTACCACAGTCGCGGAACATCGTCGAGTTCGCACGTCACTTACGTGTCATATTGATTAGTAAAAAAAAAACAAAATTATCGATCAAATTATGAAGCATATCATGAATAACTATTTTTATTCTGAAATAAATCCATTTTTAAAACAAATATCAAGGCATTGTGAAAAAAATTATCAATATCTTGACATAAAATTTTTGGGGAATATTTTCATACATTCTTATCATACAAAATAGACCCCATCGGCCAGAGCCATTGGTTTCAAGCCGCCGTAACGGATTGGTTAAATGACATTTAGGTTTATAAAACATATCTATTGCAAAAAAAATAGATTAACAATGGCATGTAGTCTGTCTTGTGAAGCTTATCTATACACCAGGGATTCCCAAAATGTGTTTCTCAAATTTGTTGGAATTCCCAATTCTAGAAATTTTTGCGCCTTCTTTTTGCACTCGCTTTTCTTAAAAATTTTGAAAAAAAACTGGTGTATTAAGGGAGCCGCGGAAAAATCTGATGTATTTAAGGGAGCCGTAAACCGAAAAAGATTGGGAACCTCTGGTATACACGGTTTCGATACAACACGGTAAAAAATTGATCAATTGCATTTTTGTTTTAACCTAGCCATGCCAATGGGGCCCCAAGTTTAGATTTTTCTCGAATAATTCATTTAATATAAATCCTAAATGTCACAAACTTTTTGTATTTTTCTAAAAATGTCTAAAGAATAAATATTTGAAATAATCATTGTCCTTTGTTGTCTGCAATTGCGAAAAATAAATAAAAACAACAATATTTACTTCCGTTGCCACGGGCGCGATGACTTTTTTCGCTCGCATCCGGTATGATTTGCCGAGTGCGAGTGAGACGTACAAGTAACGCGCACTGCGAGAGCTCAGTCTGAGACGGGACATCGCGGAGTGCGCTTGTCATTTACGCAATAAATCTTTTTATTCATAGAAAAATATTGATGTAGAATTTACCAATATCTTGACTTGAAATGCTTGGGGTCTCTGATAGACCCCCTTCGGACGACGCGGTTGTTTTTGAGCCGCCGTGACGGATATGTGAAAATCATTATTAGAGTTGATTCATTACTGGAAATTATTAGCAATGAGTAAATAAGTAGGATTTTGTGACCAGGGAGTGAATGTGAGATTATCAACCTACCAACTGACATCCTTAAAAATCATTATCGAACATTTGTATGAGTGAGTGGCGCTTTAGTATATATTTTAATGCCTTAAAATAATATAAAATCATATGTAAATCGTGTAAAATTCGTCTAAAACTACTCTCAATCGATTTTTTTTTGAGAGGAGTATTAATATTCATAATTTTTAATATCAATTGGCAATTTTACTTATTGCACGACACAATCGCATGGTGATTTACACTCGATCACCGTGAGGCACAATAAAATAAATATATGGTGGCTGCGGTCATCAATGCACAATGGGCGCGCTTTCAGAAAATTAATTGCAATGATAAATCACAATGCTTTAAAGCATTATTCCGCTGTTCGTTTTTGTAGCGAGCCATATTAATGGATGGCAAACGGGAAAAAAAACGAGAGTAAGGTCGCAATGATCTAGAACGCTTCAAACATATATCAAACGTCCCGGCAACGTTATGACATACGAAACGATTCGTTTCATATTCGCACTATTTCTTCGCTAAAACGCTCCCCAGAGTGGTTAAAATATAAATGTAAATATAATACGGCAGAACAAGGGCGTGTGCGGAAGCGCGATCCCGGATAACGGCCGATAACACGGACGTGTAACGTTTTTACGGCGCGTTGTAACGACGCGCTAACGGCGTCGGTAACGACCGCCTAATGAAATGTCGTGCAGTATATAGCGACGCACTTGGCCCGTATGATAATTCTAATGGCGCCACTGTACTGTAATGTCGCCCAATTTGCGCTGACGAGCATATGAAGGGTGCTTGCCGTTATTGCTTCGGGGGATTTGGAGGTTGGAAACCGAGCGTTAAATGTCGCCAATTATTTTGAAGACATTATGATATTATAATATGGGTTTTATTCATTTTTAAAACTAAAGAAATCGGGAAAAATAGAAAACCCATACAGAATTTCTTTTCCATTTTCCAGATCAAAGGAGCTTATCATCTTTAATTACACACTTGGGAACGTAACTCTTTCTAAGCAATCGTCTGTTAAAGATCTGGGTATTTTGTTTGATTCTAAGTTAAAATTTAGTTTACATGTATCGGACGTGTGTATGAGATCATCAAGAATGTTGAGCTTCGTCTTGAGAAATTTTCATCACATACGTAGCACATTAGTCATACGAGTGCTATACGATACATTGGTTCGGAGCTTGCTTGAATCAGGTTCCATTATATGGACGCCATATGACGTCTATAATTAGAGAAGATACAGAAGAAATTTCTTAGATATCTCTACATGAGGGAGTTTTGATTCTACCCAATTTTATACCCCAGCGCATGGTTACAGGGCTGCCTGGGGTATGTAACCCTCGAGAAAAGAAGGTCGATTTACTTGACAAAGCACTTCTTCAAGCTGTTGGTTGGCGCAATACATAACCCCTTTGTACTATGCGAGCTGCCCTTATGGGCGCCACCTCACTACCATCGAGCTCGTTCGCGTGTGCTTTTTCTTCCGCCATATGTGAGGACAAGTGCTCTCAGAAACTCTCCAATAATCAAAGCTATTACTCTGCTCAACCCTTGGGCGAATATGAAGATATATTTGATTTCTAATATTGCTGTTTTGTAGATATTTTATATACGATTTTATAATTCTTTTTTGCGTGATTGGCGACCTGAGTTATTTTGTAATGCCAATCACGCATTGTCTTAATTAATAATAAATAATAAATTTTAGCAGACGTAAACGGCGTTATTCTTATTTATTTCACTACGATGGATGATGACATCACAGAAAGATTCCAGAACGCCATTCGCCCATATAAAGATTCTAAAGATGCAAGGGGACACTAATATTCCTCCCAGTGTCAAATCACGACACTGATTTTTTTTAATATTATTTCAGTTAGATTGAAATTTTTATTATTTGTTTTAAATTATTTATACAACGCAGGATATGTGGTATTAAATTAGTTAATTCTAACTTGCCATACTACTTTTATATATATTTTTATAAAACAGAGAAGGTAATGAGTCTTTTCTACTTACATACCTCCTAGTCAGTGTTATAAAGAATTCCCTAGAAGGAAAGAATGTTAATCGTTTTTAGCTATAAATTTCCTTCACAGAAAAGGGAATTATTTAATACCTCTTTCGTAAAATTCTGAGCTTTTTTTGACTTGATCAACATTCCAATGTTTCATCTGCTTGAATTTGAGGATGAATTTAGGTGAATTTGGAGGATATTACAGATCTTCTATATCTAGCTCTATTATTTTGTCCGACGTATTTCTTGCTGCATGTTGTTGTCTTCCATATTAATGCTGGAGAATTGATTGTATCCTAAAACTGCTAGTTAGGAGTTTACCCCTCAAATTCAAAAGGAGTACCTTTGTCATGTAATAATAGTCGAGGGGTAGATACAGGTATCTATTAAGATGAATATCATTGTTTTCTTCTTCTTTGATTGATTTAGAGTAGTGATTCTCAAAGCTAGGGTTGGGTTAGGTTAGATTAGGTAAGGTTTAGAGCAGTAATTCTCAATGTGGGTGTTGAGAAAAATATTTTAGACATATAAACATACTTATAGGGGTCCTTTTTTTAAGTGCGAAAGGGGGTCTCGGAAGAGAATCCAATTTTATTCCTTTGCTGAAATAACTCTAAGAAACCGATTGCTTTTATATCTCGACTGTTGTTCTAAGACAGTCATAAAAATTGGCTATTCGAAAAATTCCTTTTTTTTGTTCCTTTACTATTGATTTAGGACAATCAAGGTCTTGTACCAATTCCTTGATTGGTTTGCGTAAATCAGACTACAGCAATGAGTTTAAAGAGTTTTAAACGATTTACAGAGGTCTCCGTGATTTTGGTTTGTCCTTTATCCACCCACTATTAACACTTTTGAACTACCTATAACACTGTCAAGTATATGTAAAGTCTCCATAAATATGGCATATGATCAGGTAGCTTTATTTGATTTCAATCCTCTATAAATAAAATCAGTATAAAATACATTAAATAGGAATCTTTGATCTATGGCCATTACATTTTTTATATTCGTCTATTGCCAAAAAAAAAATCGAGACAAAAAGAATACTAATAGAGCTTCTAAACGATACCAACTTGGTAAATAAACAGCAGCCGGTGATAAGGCGGTTTCAAAGTAACGGAACAAAAAATGCCATTTCTTTTCGCTTCACCTACTATTTTTAAATAAATAAATTAAAAAGTAAATACGTTACTTTTAATTTTATTAATCCACAAATTATATTACACTCTCACTTACGCCGAAATGTTGGCGACAAATGGTTTTGAGAGATAATTTAAATTATATTAATATATTAAACATAATTTTATTTGCTTCTAATAAATAATTAATATAATATTATTGTTATAATCTTCTTATACTATAGAAATGCAAAAAAATCCCCGAAGCAACAATGTAAAAAGGCATCATTGTACTGAAACGGTTCGCACTTTCAGCAGGGATGATACTTTGTTAGAAAGTTTCTCAGTGTTCTCATCTCTTCGCTAATTACCAACTTTAATTCTCCTTTTTACAACAAAGCGACCCTTAACTCGTAAAACCCGACTGATTAACTATGCAAATGTCTTTATGCCTGAGAGCATCCTGCTGAAAAAAAAAAATCTAATAAATTGGCCCATTATTGTTTAGTAGGGCATAAATCGCGGAAAAAAATATTATCAAAAATTTAACTGCGCGGATGAAAACTATGATAACTATATTTTTTTATGTGATTAAATTTATTAATGAAGCACGGCGTTATTGTTAACGTAGATAAAAGTTTGCTGACATAATATCTCTCTGAAGTGTACTTTCACGCTCTTTTGCCTCGTTTCACCCCATAACAAGTTTTTAGGCATAATTTTAATTAACACCCACCCTAACTCTTTCCGCAGACGTTTTCTCTCTTTTTGTCCCTAATAGATATAACTTTCACAGCATGAAACTTGCAAATATTAATTAAGGTAACTAGCTACGAGGGATAAAAAAAATTAAAATATTTTAACCCGCTACATTCTAACGATTTTGCATTTTTTTTTCGTGGTTATATATGTATATCAATAAGCTCTTAAGAGTGTGTGTGTATATGTATATATAGCAGGTCCTCTCATTTTTTTCAAAGACATTTTGGGTGTTTTCAAGGCGGGGAGCCATCACGCAAAATCTATGTCAAATATATTCATGGGAGGGTTAAGAATTGGGGTAGTTTAGCGTGCCCAGGAGGAACATATATGATGGTGAGGCAGAGGGTGTACCACTAGACGATAAGTCATAGCGACCTTACACCCACGACCAGGCAAATCGTCCGAAAATGAATTTGCCAATATATCATCCGGGAGTCGGTGGGGAATCCAAATTGGCCATTTGGCCTATGGAAAATGTGACCGAAAAGAGTACTGATACAAAAAAGGGATATTTTATATAAAAAAAAAATATAATGTTAGTCGGCATGGTCTTCGAAACAAATATTAGTATTTAGGGTAGCCCCTCAAGTCCTGGAGGTAAGGGTTAAACGCCAGAATTAACCCCATCCCGGGGATTGCCGGAGGTGGAGGGCCCGAAGAGAGGCCAACTGTCAAGGGACGAATAACACCGGGATATTTTTAATGAGAAACATTGTAAACAAGCAATATAAATATTTTTGGAGAGTGAAACGGATGGTGGCTCTGCCGTAGAGGCCAGGACGGGGGTGGGGGCGATTGGAAGACATTTCCCAGAAGTGGAAATGCGAAATTTCGCCGAATAACCGGAAATTTTGCGGCAATTTGGATAAAAAGTAAGAAAGCAATCAGTATTTGAACGAATCTTCATTTTAAAAAAAAATTACGTACAAGTTTTGTTTTGTAGAAAAAATCCACAGATTCGATATACAGATTTTGCCCTAAAGCTGATCGATTAACCAGTATATTTTTGTTTATCTCTCTATATTTTTTTTACCAATTTTTTGTCAATTTAATAAAAGAATTAGTCATGGAATTCTTTAGGGCACTTGATTTTCGAGTGTCGTAATGATTTGGGTGTGTCTTTAAAATTGATATTTATTTATTTATTGGACTTAGGTGGATGGATGGCATAACAGAAAGATTCCAAGTCCCATTCATCCATATACAGATTCGATAAAGATTTTAAAAATGCAAGGGGAATGGGTCTATCACACTAATATCCACCTCAGTGTTAAACCACGACACTGGTTAATTTTAATATTATTTTAGTTAGTTTGCAATTTATATTATTTATTCAATAGATTAGATAATAAAATAATTAATTCCAATGCTACTGGTTTTAAAATATATAAAAACCCGTAAACTCTCTGCACAATTGTGGTTAAGTATTGAACGAAAGACTTGCACACTGTCAGCCCTCCTATAGCGCCGAGATAGTGACTATTGCTTTATATACTCACCCCATAGAAGAGACTAGTGTAGTTATAGTCAGATATTAATATTTATGTATTTTGTAAATTGAACGAAATCAATACATTAAACATTTTTTTATTCACATATTTTAAATGACCTTGCTCTATTTTTAGTTTGTTTATCGTGTGTTGAATTTTTTGTCCTCCAAAGAGCATTAATCTTTATTTAGCGCGGCAATGTACATTCGAAGAACTAATAAGGCTTTTGTAGAAAACTACGCTCTAGAAAGAAGCACTATAAAAGGGACGGTTGCCCACGCTATAAAAAACTGCTGTATAGCAGGGAGCGCTAAACGAGGGTATTGTGTTTGACGTGTCTTTGATTGAAGTTTCAGGCATTTTATTCCTAAAAGTCATTAAAAGTTGTAAAAATAATAATCCTCTTTTTCTTACCCTTATCCTTATCTTTAATACATATTTGCAGACGGCTTGTGTTCAATAAAATATATAAAGAGTTATAATCGTTCTTAACCTAGCCGTACCGTGCCGATGGGGTATATTTGCGATCCCAAGTTTTTAGATTTTTCTCGAATAACTCTTTTAATATAAATTATTCATTTTACAAACTCTTTTTTGTCTAAAAAAGTCTAAAGAATAAATATAGGAATTACGAAAAAAAAATAAAAACAACAATGTTTGCTGCTGTTGCCACGCGCCGATTGTTTTTTCTCGCTCGCATCCGGTACGATATGCCGAGTGCGGGTGAAACGCGTGATTAAAACGTACGGTGAAAGCTCAGTTTGTGGCGAGTCATTCAAAATATTCGTCAGATATCAAATATTAATGAATAATTCATCAATATCTTGAAATGCTTGGGGTCCCTGAGAGACCCCCTTCGTACGACGCGGTTGTTTTCGAGCCGCCGTGACGGATGGAATAAAACCAGATGAGGTAATTTTAATGTTGTGAAATAAAAATTGATGGGAATACGCTATGTGATTTCTCAGTATTTTAATGGGTATGCTATGTGATAGCTCAGTATAATTACAGTTTTCTGTAAGGTCATAGGTTAATTTAAAATACTGATAGTACTAATAATAATAATAATAATGGACACGTGAGGGAAGAATAATCCAATTGGCGTCGAAACAATGTCTTCGTCCACACACGTGTGCTTGTCTATGTAAAATTCATGGATGTATGCAAAATGGTGGCGGGATAGCTGGTGGGCCCTGGAGACCCATACATCTTCGTGTTGGCTGACCGCTCGGCGTCTTGGAGCCCCGACTGCCAATTTGGAGCTGGCGAGGTGCCCCGCCCCGTTGGGGGCCCGACCTCAAGGAAACCAGCAACATTGTGTTCATTATAACACCTACAGGACCCGCTCTGACCGAAAACAAAAATAACACCAACCCCAACACGACGAGTGTCCATCGAAAATTATCCATATTACTAATATTTCCTTTGTTGAGGCCAAAAAATAAATTCAATACATATACGTGTATATTCTATCAAGATAACTGGCGTTGGTCGCAAAAGCAATCGTTACAGTTGCTGATCGTTTAACGAAGGGATGAAAGGGGTGAAACTGGCCCCGGGCAAGAGAAAGGGTTGGTACGGCGACCTGCACGAAATTGGACGCCGCTCTGGCCCCAAGTGAAAGAAATATGCTCTAATGGTACCTATACATCTATGATACACTCCATACATAATCAAGTGGATGCTACCTGCACGATTTATTTAATTATATATGTTTTTATTATTATTTTTCAATGATATTTTATCCCAGAATTATTTAATTGTATTTAAAAATAGGTTACCGTTGAATTGTTGGTACGTTCATCAAAGGCTGATGTCCGGTAGCCGATGGGTATAGCCATCGTTTGTGGGCACACACCGCAGTCGATGGCTTCTAATGATCCACCCCTTGTTTTAGGGGTTGTGGATTGCGACACTGGGTTCATTGATGTTATTCAATTATTTGAGCAAAGGGGTCTAAGGCGGGGAACGAGTCATGTTTATTTATTTCGATGCGATATTTGTGGAAATCGATATGGTTTTTGTTTATTATTTAATTAATTAAATCGTACAATATTTTAGAAAATTTGGTTAAATATATGCTATGATAATTTTTTGGCACTTCAATCCTCCCGTCTCATCTCCATCAGTTTCTTGAATGAAATGCCGCATTATTTTTCTTTAATAATAAGCTCTGAATACAGCTATTGGACCTTAAGTGGTATTCGGAGTTCCAGAGGTCAAGATTCATATACAATATTTTTGCAATTTTTTTTTTATTTTTGGGTAGAAGCAAGTTTTAAACCAGTCCATGAATACATTTAGTTTAATCCAAGCCTTATGGTTTCTTAGTCAAAAAAATAATAAATTGATTTAAGAATAACCATTCGTGGCAGGCAGGGGTGTGCCGTCCATATGGCCAGATTGTGCGGCGCACACAGACCTTGGAAGATTAGGCGCGCTACTGGTGGGAGGAGGAGTTTTCATTGTGGAAAACAATGCCGATCGAAAAAGCGACAATGGTTTCAATTTTAATTTTGGGGATGCATTTGAGAAGAAGAGTTAGACGATCCTTTGTTGTTTTAAATCCAGTAACAGTCTTATCCTCCATGTTGGGATTTGTTTTCAAGAGAGCTCTAATCATTTTAGGGATATGTAAGTTAGATTATTTCCTTAACCGATCAAACCAAACTTTGCTTGCTTTACCTTTTTTTACTTCGTGGGCCAGACGTATTGGCCCAAGATATTTTTTTAGAAGCAACATGAACCATGTTTTTTTAACTTAATTTTAAAAAAATAATGTCTTTTTTTGAATTGGACATCGGATAAATCCTTATAGATTATTTTTATTCATTTTCTCAATGGATATCTTTTTAATAATTTTGTATAAAAAATATAATGAAAGTAAACCTCATAAATTCGACTTAAAATGAACAGAGTGAAAAGGGTTAAAAATATTTCCATGTTGAGATTTTAAATGAACTTTCTTCTACTAATTTGTATACTCACTGAAATATAGTGTTAAGTTAGGTCCTTTATTCATTTGCTTAATAAATTTTCAATCATCAAATAACTTTTGATTTTTTAATCTCTTCCCGAATTAAGAAACAAGTTTTTTTCAGAAAACATCGAACCCCTCCGGTGTGTGTGGATTCGCTGATGAAAGAGGGTTATCTGTACTAATTATTTACTTGCCATTCTGGTCGTAATTAACATAATCGTAATTATTGTCGGCAGTATTTTTCCAGACGTAAATCTTTTATGTAAAAATACTTCAAAATGAACAAAATATCAAGTAAAATTATTTATTTTTCTAAATTTATGTTTATGAGATTCTAGTAGCCTTGTATTGCAATTCTCTATTCATATTCTTAACTTTTCGGCTCTGAATATTTTTGATCGAATTTACTATTCATTAATACTATTTTCTCTCATTAATTGTATTTTATGAATATATAAAAAAAAATCATTGGTAAAATGAATAAGAATCATCTATAATGTTTGATCTGATCCTGTTCAATAAAAGACATTATTAATATAAATAAATAGTAAAAAACGTGGTTCAATTTTTTTGGTAAAAAATCTTTTAGGTCAATACGTCTGGCGCATGGATCTACTTCATGATTAATATATAAATTCTGATAAAATTACATAATTATAATTATGCTTTATAGTCAATAGAAACATTATAGTTTTTTTATTCTAATGACTTATAATAACTATATATTTTCTTGTCACAGAAGCGGTTTATTTTTATTAAATACTTGTTCTTTTTACCAGTGTTCTTTTTAATTAAAAATCGCTAGATTTTGCATTTTAATTATGATCATTGTAATTCAAGAAGTTTTTACATGTATACATGTATTTTTTGTATACAATTAATAGTCACAATAATTATAACTTAAATTGGATTTAAAATAATGGATATTGAATAAGAAATGTTATGATAAAAAAATAATATTAGAGTAATATTGAAAGCCCTCTTATCTTTATACAAGCCATTTTTGCATAAGCCAATTATAAAGAAAATAAAAAATACTGAATAGTAAAATAGTATATACTTTATGAATGAAAAATAATATTAATGAATATTCAATTACATCTTAAGTACGCTGACTCGCAGACTAAAAATATTTTTAAAAATGTATTTACTGTTATGAATGAGTAGCTTACTTATGTGTATTATAAAGCGTTATTCATCTATAAAAATAACTACTTCATCAGGATGCTTTTTAAAGATTTTTGTTACAGTTAGAAATGTCACATTCACATCCTGGTCTGTAAGAAAGACATCTGCGAAAAGGTAACTACCAAACTATCCATGTACTATCTACGCTTAGTCGCAATTAACGGATTTAAAGAATAGAATTTAAAAAAAATAGGAAATTATTTAGATATTATTCTACTGTTATTGTACCCGTGTGATTATTAAGATATGGATTCAATCTTATTTACACTATCAGGCTGTTATGACCGAAAGTGTTTGTAATACGTTATGCAAATGAACGTGTTATTATGTGCCGACGGGATACGTGCGCGAATTTGATTTACGACTTTTCCCCACATTATCCAAAGCAGAGAGAAGGTAATGCATGGAGATGAAAGAAGAAGAAGAAAAAAACCAGTTCAACAAACAGACATCTTGCCGACATCATCTTCATTACGCCCTCCATTACCATCTTTAGAACACAATTCATCACTCCGCCATCGACCTGACCATTATGCCAGACAGCGAAATAATACAAGGGCTGGCGGGGTGGCGTGACAGGGCGGCCCGGGGGCGGGGGTTGAAAGAGTTCTTCTGCGATAGACCCCCCGCCTCGCATCTCCTATCAATCGTTAACCCTGTCACCTCATATTTGAATATATTCATCGCGGGCGAGGGATTCCAACACCCCAACGCACAAAGGCCCGAGCCGAAAAAAAATGGCAGAGAGAGGATCCGAGGCAATTTTTCTTTCGTCCATAATTTTTCATCCCCCGTTTTGGACGTGGAAAAAGACGTCATAGCTAAGTGGTGGTGTCGGGGGAGGGCCGGGGTGTTTTGTGCTAGAGACACCACCTGATGGTTCCGCATCGGATACGGTGTATCGTGCGAATCGATACGAAACGCGAATTTAATTCGATACAAAGAGTTTTTTAACATTTTTTTAAATAACTTATAATTAAATTTATTTTATATAATCCTCCCTTAGTATGTTATGGATTCATTGACTTGTAGAGTTAACAAAATAATATAATCTCTCTTTGGCAAACCTAGTCTATATCGCTTAAAAACATGTCTGATAACAATTTAAAGATGCGAGGGTGTGGGGTTGGGTAACTCACAATCTTCCCCTAGCCAGTGTCATAAAAGATTCCTAGAATTCACCGGACAGTTAACCTATCCAAGTATTGACTTAATTTGTTATAATTATAGCAATATCTTACAAATTTACATGTTTTTATTATTTTTTTATTTGTAATAGTCCCATAAATTTTATATAGAATCTAATTTACCGATTTTTTTACTCATACTCAATATTTTGATGAAGTTCTTTTCAATAATTGGATTGAAAAATGGCCTGAAATAATTTATTCTCTTATTTATATTATGTTAATAACTTAATCTCGCACTCGGCACATCGTACTGAATGCGAGTGAGAAGAAACAGAAGCGAATATTGTTGTTTTTATTATTTTTTTCGCAATTGCAGACAATAAAGGACAATGATTATTTA
>JAGXCT010035996.1:0-41746 GCA_022495035.1 Philopotamus ludificatus | reverse complement strand
GACTTTTTTAGACAAATACAAAAAAATTGTGACATGTAGGATTTATATTAAAAGAATCCCAAATAGACATCGGCATGGTTAAACAACCTAAACCTAAATTTTTATACATGAAAATTCTGTGTTGCGTGAAATATATCCACCACTTGTGAATTTCATTATAAAAAATTGATTTAAAAATATTAATTTATTAAATCAAATTATTTAAATAATTTATTAAATCAAAAATTTTATTTTAAAGATTGAGTTTGACTTAGATTGTTAAAACGATGCCTATTTATGTTTCAAAGAAGATTAATTTGTAGATCTTGGCAGAAGTAGAGAATGTAATGAGGGAAAATATTCGGTTAAAGCAAAATCAGTTTAAAACAGTTAAACTAACTTTAAACATCAAGACGCCTAAACGTTTTTAAAGAATAAAAAAAAACTTATGATTTGATTAGAATCAATATGATTTAAATAGTCGTTATTTTTAAAAGTTTAATAGTAATAAGCAAAGAATAAATTAAAAATAACAAATAATTTTAGCTTAATAAATAATAATGCAATATCTATAAATATAACCACAGATAATATTACCGTTAACCTTTCTATAGCGTCGAGAAAGGGACCACGCTATATAAACCCGCCCTATAGAAGACTAAGGACCCATACATAATTTTTGGTTGTTTTTTTAAGTTGTATCTAATATTTTTTATTGACATATTTTAAACGACCTTGGTCTATTTTTAGTTTGATCACGCGCTTGTGTTACACAAGGAAGCACTATAGGGGGCACTGTCGCACATAGCAGAGAGCGCTATAGGAGGGTTAAATATATTTAAAATAATCACAATATCGGATGTAAACTAATCACAGAATATATTAAATTTAAGGATAATTAAAATATTAATAGTGCTATGATCATAAAATTCACAACATTTATATTCATATTTCATACGTTATTCGGATTTTCCATATTTATATACAGCTAGGGAGTGCTGTGCAATACAAAAGAACTCGAGGGTCGAGGTGACATGCCACCCCTCTCCCCACCAAAACAGGAAGTCAAGGAAATTGGAGGTGGTTGGGACGACGTCCCGTGACAAAACGACACCGGTGGGACACTTGTTGAATAATATAAATATAGGGAAGATTAAATATTAATTAATTTAATATTTCGAAATTTGATTGATGGCGCGTCTCTGGTCCGATTTTAATATTTTCGCTGAGACAACAGGACGCTGAAAGGATCATCAGGACGTAACAAATGTTTTAATGGAATATTTCCATTAAGCAAACGCATTAAGGACTCTCCTACGCTTTTCCATGGGCCGTAATTCTTTCTAGGTGGATGGCTCTATGTATGTATGTATTTTTTTTTTGCACAATGCGCTTTTAAATCTCTCGACGAAGTAACGGTAATGTAACCTTACAAAGGGGTAATAATTTTCATTCACCCGAGCGTTCCGGGGTAAATTAAATTAGGGAAAATATTTAAATTTTATATAACGAAAAAATATTTATTTAATTTAATCTGATTTAATTAATACTAATAAATTGTTTTGTTGCGCTCTAATTGACGTATCAACAGACAAGTCGTTGTTTTGAGACCTCTCTCACTTTTGGTTTCACTCACAATTCCATTGTCAAAATCGTATAAAAGCATTCGAAAACATTAACTCCCCATTGTTCTTAAAACAGTAAGTCCCAGACGCTTTAATAGGGCTAGCAGGGGGGGACGAAGACGAAGCTTTCAGGCCTTCCCCCCCGTATCCAGAGCGACACTCGTCAATTAGTTATTGTTTATGTAAGCAATGCCACCCCAATATTGTAAAATCTGCCAAATTAAATTACATTGAAGACATTAATTTCAATTAAAAGTTGTAAAGTGACTTTTATACGCGTCCTGAATCTTTAATAGGGGCGCGGGTGGGGGTAGGGGATTGTCCTAAATGAGGACATTGGGTGAAAAATTTTTTTTAATGTGGAAAAAATGTATAAAATGCATTAGCGGTTAATAGTATTTTTTCATTATCATAATTTTATCAACGGCTTTTGGGGAGTAGATGTGATTTTAAAACTTTGATATTTTATCAAGTTTTCACATAACAAAATAGGGAGTTTACTTTCTCTATACAAAGAAACATATTTTTTAATATCTATGTATAAGAAAAAATATTATATCAAATAATATTTTGTAAATTTAGGCCTATATTAGTATGACATTAAAATAATATTATTTTTTAAAAACAATTCCCTGATGGATGAACCCAATAAAAGAAAAAAAAATCATTGTGAAACCTTAAAAAATTAATTCATGCTATCATAATTATTTTGAAATAGTAATATATTGTTGTTTAATTAAAAAAAAAATACTTTAACATAGGAAAATATTTAGGCCTCGTAGCAAGTCCAAGAATTTAAGGTAAAAACTTATTAACAGTTATAAATTTTTCACATTTACAAATCAAACGAAATAGCGATTTAAATGTTTTGTCGCAAACTGAGCTTTCGCAGCACGTGTCATTCGCACGTTTCACTCGTACTCAGCACATCGTACCGGATGTTATGTAGTAATTCTAGAAATATTAAAAACTTTGGAGTCCCCAATAGAGCCAAAAAAAAAATTAATAATTACGAAAAAAAAATAAAACAAATAATATTAGCTTCTGTTCTACGCGCGCGGTGTTTTTTTTCGCTCGCATCCGGTGCGATGTGCCGTGTGGGACTGAAACATACTAGTGACATGTGCTGCGAGAGCTCAGTCTACGGCGAGACATCGCCGAGTATGCGTATCATTTTCGCGTCATACTGATTAGTTAAAAAATTTAAAATGAATAAATATTTTTATTCTTGGAATAATCTATCATAAAAAATGTCGAGATCTTCTGGATCTCTTGGAAAGTCTCTGAATCACGTATTAAGAATCCATTTACAATTCTTTGTCAATTCTTTGACATTCCAGATTAAAATCATTCTCTATGTACACCTCGTATGTATTTATTTTTCGCCTATCTGTTATTTTGATGGACTAGATTTTTACTTCCAAGTAAGAAAACTATCGATAATTAATTCAAACAATTACGATTCATTAAATAAATTATTTATGACTGTGCATATAAATAAATACAATATATTAATTTAAATAATGAATACATATCAGAGCGATAGTATATAATTAATTCATCATTATGAACGATCGGAACATTTTTATTCCGAATTTTTTAATTTTCCGAAATTTTCCGGAAAAATCATATGTCATGTTTGACACTATACATTTTTTGTTGTTTCAAAAAAATAAACACACACACACAAACGGAGCGGGATGAGTGTTTAACGTGGGCCCGGCACCCAGTGTTTACATTCCGGATATAGCATGTGGAGAATTTCTCCGCAGCCGTTTGTTACACAAAGCGATTGTGAATTCTCAAATTCTAAATTTGACCAGGGATACCAACCTTCCGGGGCCAGCTCAAACAAAACGGATGCAAGCCGGCATTTCGATAAATATTGTCGGTGTTCTCCATCGCCGACTGATTGTTTCATTCGATACGTAACCGGGAAATTTCCACGTCAAACATTTGCGTTCTGACAATGTGGCCCTCGATCACTGGCCGCTCTCGTCCCATCCCCCACGTCGAGGTGGTGGAGGGTGGCGTGTGTGCCAAATCGCAGACTCACATGACCCAGTATAGTATCGCATTTTTTAGCAATCATCATCGGGCGCAGATGGTCACTAAAAATATCCGATATGCAATGACACGCATCAATATTTTGTAGGCGGTGTAGAAAATTGCCATCGAAAGTGGAGGAACAAGTGTACCGGTGTCAAGTGTGGAGAGTCACAGAAGTGCCGATATCAATTTCTATTTGAAAAATGGAATATCGAAAATGTTAATTATGGATAGAAATCAGCGTGGGTCCACTTTGCGGCGTTGGCCGAGCGCAGAGTGGCAGAGCAGAGGAAAGTGGTAGGCGTCGGTTTCCAATAGGCAATCAGCGCCAAATCGGCGCTGGAGATTCGCACGGTGCCTGACATCTGCCGAACACTTCCCATGACCAATCGGAAGCGGCATACACATATGCCTGCCGTCATCTCGACAGGGCACATTGGCAACTATTAAGAAAAAGATATTCATCAATTAAAACATCTTTCATATTCCTAAGTAAAAATCTTAAATAGTAGTCGGATGGGTGACATTTCTAGAAGATTTGAGTACCGTTGATAACGAAGTAAATGCAAAATACAATTAAAAAACCTTAACCTTATTTTTGTACTGGAGTCTAGTCTTTATCCTTACTCTTTATCTCGGCGCTATAGGAGGGTTATCTGTTAATCTATATATATTATAAATTAAAATAATTCATTCTCAATGTAATTCTCAAAATTTGCAGACTTCAGGAATACGGCCTTTCAAAACTATAAAATTAGAAAAATTAAGAACGAAAGAAAAGTTGTTCCAGAACTTATATTACGAAAATATAATATATTTTCGTCAGGTATAACCAATTTAACTGCAAATAAAAAAAAATCAAAGGAAAGCATCTCCAATAATGCAGAAAGAAAGACCGCCTTTCGAGGTGTCCGCTGACCAAATATCTAAATTTGAAAGCTTCTTCATCTTTAAATTTTAATAATCGTACTAATAATGCTACAAATAAACTGTATAGTTAGTTCTCGATTTACGACGATTTTCGTTTGTCAAACGTCAAAAATAGCATAAAAAAATTTAGAAATAATAGATTATTCTGGAGTATTTTCCATGATCTGAGCTACTTATATCCATTGGTGACCCCTGCGATTTTTCAGCGATTGTAGAGGTTTTTTTTTATAAAGCGATTGTATAGTTTTTCACTCTTTTTTTTATTAATCTCATAATAACAGAGAAGTGCTTGCTGAAAAAATTGTGTAACCTTGAATATCTATCGGTGTCCGAGTCCATATTTTATTTTTTTAATTCCATCAATGATTTGGACAAGATTTTCAGCTATTTCTTTTACCGCAAAATTTCATCGTAGTTCGTCGAGGTGATTTAGTTTATTCAACTTTAATATATATTTTTTTGTAACTGGTTCTTCCACAATATGAATTAAGTATTGGTTTATCAGATCATCGACATCATTTTTCGAGTTGATTTCGTCTTCATTATCTATTTCCGGATTGTTTGGAATCCATGTAGTTTGGAATCCAAGTAGTTTGGAATCCACGTAGTTTGGAACCCACGTAATTTGGAATCCAAGTAGTTTGGAATCCAAGTAGTTTGGAATCCACGTAGTTTGGAATCCAAGTAGTATGGAATCCTAATCTCTATTGAAATTCATATTGTTAATATAATGTTTTAAGGGTTTGTAAAGAATCTTTCTCTGTTCCTGCTATATCTTAAATAATTCACTTTAAAGTTAAAAATACTCCTTGATTAATCAGCTGTAGAATACTTGTGGTATTAGGATCAAGCAATCAACTTCATTATCTTAATTGTATTATATGTTGACCCATTTCAGGGAATAAATGCCAAAAACCTTAAATAATGATGTGTTAAAATTTGACATTTCTCGCATTTAAAATTGATTTTAAGTAATTTCGACAAAGATCTTTAAAAATATCACTCTACATATCTTTTCAGCGTATTTTGGAAAAAGCAGCGACAATGCGATAGAGATTATTTAAATTATTCTACAAGAAGATGGTGCAGAGTTTAAGAATGATATTTGTTCAGAAGTACAGTAAAAGCCTTGGCTTATTGAGTTTGCGTTCTAAACCACTTAATCATCACATTGCTTATCTGATAAGTATGGTAAATGCATTTAAAAATGGAGAAGGATAATTCATCATGAAAATTATTCTCAAAGAAATCCTACTACCCATCAGTTTTCCAGTCATTTAAACATCTTATTGAAATAATATATTACCAGATTTGAAAAAAATTACGAACTGGAGGTATTCTTAACGTTTTTTATCAATTTTCTGAATTAAAATCACATCGCAACGAAGAAGATTTCAGAAATTCAGTGAATGTAAATAATTTTCCATTGTGAACGTGCTCTGAAATTTAACTCTCTTTGCTCTTCCACATATGCTTGTAAATTCCAATATGAAATACTTAATACTAAAACTCACTGATGATCATTTGAACTATGTCTGAGAAGAAGATCATATTTAATTTATATATATGTGATACATTTGTTTAATACATAACTACATGATATATGCTCGCTATGTAACTTATTAATAAATTATATTCTTTGTTGGTTGATGAAAATCGAGGAGAAATCTAGAGGAAAATCGACCGAGAAAACGATTGCTCGAATGAACACTGGAAGATCTGAAGTCAAGGGGTTGATTGACCACCGCCTAAATGGAAAAACATCGTCATTGATGTCAAAGTCCATAAGGAGATAGCGCCAAGAAATCATTGTATGATTAATATTAATTTTTAAATAATTTAAAATATAAATAAAATTTATTTTATTTACATGACGTTGGATGAAAAAAATATGTATGACAGAAAAAATCAAAAAAAAATCCTTTCATCCATATGAAGGTCCGATAATTATTTTAAAGATGGAGGGTGGTCTTTGTCATTCATAAATAAATTAAAAATGTTATAAAGTATGTAATTGCTACGATTTTTGGCATAGCGTTGCCAGTGTGCCAGTTGATCTTACATAGAGTCATCCGACTTCTATTTCTGTCGCTCGACGTCTCGAAAATTTTCGTGGAAACTTTATTTACACGTGGCAACGCCGAAAAGGCGCGTCGCGTCGCTTCCACATAGAAAGCTGGCGTTCGTCAATCGTCTGTCGAATATAAAAATTGCAAAATTTAGGCATTCCACCGGGGCGTGCTTGCGAGACATCAAAGAAAATTCGACATCCAACCGTGGCATCCATTGACAAACGGATGAATGTGTTAGCTCTGGATGTCGGGGGCTGGAGAATAAATTATGAACAAAAAAAAAACGAATCGATTATAGAAAAAAACACTATTCAAAGAATGTAAGAATATTTACCTAGTCCATTAGTCGTCATATAAATTATTTAAAAAAATATATAGAAATAGAAAATGAGGAATTCGCTCGGATACTTTTAACTATTTATCCACGGTTCGGTATCGCGTTAAGAATATTTAAAAAAATAAATAAGTATGAAGTGAATAGAAAAAAAAATCTCCTTATTCCATCGAATTTACAGTTTCGCCAAGGTCAACGACGGTCGAGCCGAAAGTTCCACGGCACATCGTCTCTAGAAGCCATTTGAGAAATAGCACCATCATTTCAATAAACATGGATCTTCCAGTTAAGTGATGCTCGTTCTTAACGGACACTTTTTTCTGATCCACATGCCACGGAACGAATCGGTAAACACTGCTCTTTACGAACTCTGGTACTGCGCGGGTCGGAGTGTTATTGCGCGCATCACTCAAAACGGCCCGGGCCCTATTATGAAAATATTTCAATTGGAATAGATGAAAAACAAAAACTGAATCGCAATTTTTCATGGCGGGCCCCCTAAAATATATGACCCTAATCGCGCCCAGCTCTGATTCATCATTCGTAATTTACGTCGGCGCAATCTCATGTAATGGCACTTGTGAGCTCGAATGATATTTAGATTTGCAACGTTTCGCGGACAAAAGTCAAGCCAAAACCCTTTGGAGTACAAAGGTTTTTTTAAAAGTGTTGCCATACGTCTTAATCATTTTTAGTGATTTTTTTAAATGGATCTAGGACGAAGGCTTGGTGTTTTTTTTCACAAGAATTCCAATAAACTAATGTTCGACCTCTTTTCTTTAGAGCAGGGGTTCTTAACCATATTGCGGATCCTAGCGCATTTGAGATTTAGGCAAATAGTGGCGATAAGTCGATTTTTAAAAAAACAAGATTTAAGTACTTCAAATTAAATATTTATTTATTTTGCCTTATTTATAGTTCCCTAAACAGCTTTACATATGTATGTTTAACAATTATTTCTAAATTATTATAAATCGAAAGATTAGGCATTTATTTACATTTACAAAAAATCATAAAAAATACTATACAGTTACAAAAAAAATGTCCATGATAAAAGTTATAAAATAAAATATATTCGAATTAACAAGCACATTTAGTGTGATCTTTGACATAGCATTTTAACTAAGTTAGAAGTGTAAGATGACAATCCCAATCGTAAACAATCATCAAGATTGCTATTGGTATAAAGATTAAAATGAAGATTCGCACAAATATGTGGAGCCAAAACAGGATTTAATTTTGTAAGCTCCTTTTTTCAAAAGAGGGTGCTTTTTATGGTCAGCTAGATTCCATTTATTTTTATTCAGTCCGCACGATTATAATATGATGTCATTTTCAACACTCAAAATTTCATCTTCAATTTCTGACGTTTCTTCTTGAAGAATTTCCGCTATGGAATTAGTAATTTCTGAAACGTAAACGAGTATTAATGAGATTTACAAAAAATGTAGCCACTATTTCGATAATAAAAAAATTGCTGGAATCTACTTTCAAATTTCTCCAAAAGCTTCTTAATGTGAATAAATAGTTTTAGGTCAAAAATATTTTCACCAAACCCTTTTTTCATTCTTGGAAAATGTTCAAGAGAATTTCTCGACAAATTATTTATCCAAAACTGTATTTTAGCTTTGAAGGCTTTTTTATAAATCATTTCTGCTGTATCTTTATTTAAGTTCATTGGGAAAATAAAGATATAGCAGAAATGACCTATGCCCCCCTGCCTTAAAGTATTACAATGGAATGTTTGCATTTTACACTCTCATATATAAAATGTGCCCAGATACGACTATGGATGGATGTCATAACAGAAAGATTACAAAGTGCCATTCCTCCATAAAAAGATCGGTAAAAAATTCTAAAAATCCAAGGGGATACTAATATTCCCCCGAGTGTTAAACCACGACACTGGCTATTTTTTAAAAATATTATTTCAACGAAGGATAGATAGCATTAAATTAATTAGTTCCAACATACTTATTTATATAAAACATGCGGAGGTAATGGAGACTTCTGCTTACATATCTCCTGGTCCGTGTTATAAAGATTTTCCTGAATTCATAGTTTTCGTCTAACACCCATCCGACTACTAACTTAGCTCAGTCGCGGTTAACTTACATTATAGAAATATTAGGGGTACCGGAGAGAAATCTAATTCAAGAATTCCAAAATATATGACACAAATAAGAAGGCCGTATTCAGAACAGACTGATCTCAAAAAAGACACAAAAAATGGATTTCTTTCCGATATATCTTATAATATGCATGTTCAATTATTTCTCAATTTTTGTTCAATTCATTCTACAATTTTTTAGGGCTTCAGGATGTTTAGATTTGTAAATATTTCCCCAAAATATGGTATTTGAAAATGACTTCTTTTCAATCACGCCAAATACAATATTTTTTAGCAATTTTTTTTTTCCTTTATTTGTATATTTTTTTAATACTTATGTTGTAAAGTCAAGACGGGTAAAAAAATATGTTCGTAATAATTTGAGTTAAAAATATTTAGTCGTTTTGGACAGTGGACCTGCAAAAAACAGAATTCCGAATATTTTTCAAAAAAACATGTTTTTTATATATATTTTTTAAATGTCACATACACAGCGATATTCAACCTTTCTTTAATTAAATTAATTTATATATTTTATTTTATCGACGATGGATAGATGGCAATACAGACAAATTCACCAAAAGCACCGCCCACGCATATAAATGTTCGATAAAGATTTTCAAAATATAAGGGTGATGGGTTCTAAAACTCCCATCAACCCCTTTTGTCAGGGTTAAAGAATTCCAAAAATTCATAGATTTCGTGAAAAATTCAAAAAAAAGTGTAAAAAATAAAACATTGACCATGATCATCAGGTATCGCAGTGCTGATAATGACGATTTATCTTATTAACAATTTCATATATTTTATATATATATAGTTTGTAAATTGTGTATTTGTTATTATTTATTAAATTTATTAAAATAAAATCTAAGTGAAAATCTAACGCAAAAAGCGGGATAACGTAAATTCCGGGCACGTAAGAACGCGAAAATAATTTTGTCCTAGAAATTTTGCTTCAAAACATGGGATATGACGTTTTTTGCGTTCCGGAAATGATATGAAAATTCGAAATATTGTCGCCCCTGATTGTATCCGTTGCGGACTATTTCGAAGAACAGGGTTAGGGAGATTCACGATCGGATCTAAATCTAATCGTTCTCTAAATAAATACAGTGAAACTCTTTATGTACATGCTCAGAATTCTCTTTTTCTCGCTATTTGCGTTATGTTATTATATTTTTACATGAATTATTTGTTTTAACAAGATTCCCATATTTCATATTTTTTTTACACGATTTTTTGGGGAATGGATCATCCACCCAGAACCTACGTTTTTCCTCTAATTGCGTTTATTTTTATCGGACTTTTCGAAAACGTAAAAACCGGGTTTCACCGGATAGCGCGGAGGATCGTTCGAGCGATATGAGATTTGAGGTCGGGAAAAATTCGGGACGACCGTCGTCGCTCTCGACGGACGTTCCCACGCCTAAAGAATTTTTGACAGATCGCATTTTTTCGTTCGCGTTTAGTCGGGCCGGCTTCGTTCGCGTCATTAGCGAGCGACGTAATTGCGCGAACGAGATATCGCCGGCCGCAGTCGGGACGGCGGGTGACGCCCCCCACCCCGCCGCCTGTCCACTCGCCTATCGATCTGTCCCCGCCCCGCCCCGCCCCCCCTCCCGCTCGCGCGACACACCCACTTCGTCGCCCGTCCCGCTCGCGCCCCCGGCTCCGTCTTCCGTCCGCGCGACGAAGGAATCGTCGAAAAAAAGTCGCGACAAAAAATTGAGCGCACATTTTTTCGACCGTCGATCGATTTCTCGATCATTTCGGGTATCGTTCGGATCGGGAGATCCGCGACGACCGAATCGGCGACACTTTGGCGACATTTTTATTATCGTACTTTCGAGCGCGGGCGCTAGATGGCGCCGCTCGTTCCGACGGGGTCGAAAAAGTGTCCGGAGCGCGCACGTGTGTAGGTGGCGCTGTTGCCGTCTCGCTCGCACTCGTCGGTTGAGGCGGCCGGGGCACCTGCGGCCGGCGGCGCGCCAGTCTCGTCCCGCGGCTCGCCCGCGCCCGTCGTGCCCGCCCGCGCTCCGCCACTTCGCTCCACTTCGTCACAACAAACAGGTGTGTAGCGCCGCAATCGAACTTCTTCGTTTCGTTTCGCGCTTTTTCGTCTAAGTTCTAATTTTTTTTGTCGTCGTCATAGATCAACGAAGAATCCGCGGGGATCATGCGGCCGTTCTCGTAACAATTATGGACAACAAAGAGTCGCAAAAGCCGCCGCCGCCTATGGGTCTGGGATACTTCTTGCTGCCGCCTCATCCGGGACCTCCGCCGCGATCGGTCCAGCCGTTCGACTTCAGGAACTTGGGCGCCAGCTTCGGCGGCGCTCCTCCGCCGCTCCGCGAAGACGCGTACTCGAAGGCGGCCGCCTCGAGCAGGATGTCGCCGAACTCCTCCGTCACCGACGAGTCGCGGACTTTCAAGTCCGACGACGAGGACCCGAGGGAGGACTCGCCCGACATATCCTTCAGCATGGGCGACCGCGCCGGCTCGCCCGGCGACGCCTACTCGGGCCGCTCGACGTCGAAGCGATCCCACGACATGGGCCAGTGGCCGATGAATCTGGGGATCCAGTTCGTGCACCCGTCCACCGGCAAAAAACGTGTTCAGTGCAACGTCTGCCTCAAGACTTTCTGCGACAAGGGCGCCCTCAAGATCCACTTCTCGGCGGTGCACCTGCGCGAGATGCACAAGTGCACCGTGGAGGGCTGCACCATGATGTTCAGCTCGCGGCGCTCGAGGAACCGCCACAGCGCCAACCCCAACCCCAAGCTGCACTCGCCGCACACGCGCCGGAAGATCTCGGCGCACGACGGCCGCTCCGCGCAACCCTTCGGCCTCGTCCCCACCGGCCGGCCTCTTCCGCTTCCGCTTCCGCTGCCGCTCCTCGGCCACGATCAGCTCCCGGGGATGGCCTGCGGGCCGATGCCCAACTTCGGCGACTTTGAAAAATTATACCGAAGCACGGCGCTGTGCGACGAAAGAATGGCGTACAAGCCGATCGAGCCCAAGAAAAAATATTGCGAAGAGACGAGGAAAGAGGAGGAGAAGATTCAGAAGTTGGCGAACATCAACAAGTTTCTGGCCGACTATCACAAATACGGCCAGGAGCCGAGCGAGAAGATCGAGCCGGGGAGGGTCGACGCGATCGGCAACGACGACGAGCCGGAGGATCTGAGCATGCCGAGCCGCAAAGTCGAGGCGATCGTCGCCGAAAAATCTCCGCGGCGAGACGACGAGGACGTCAAGCCGGTCGTCGCGATCCCGAACAAGAGAAAGCGAAAGAGCGAAAAGCCGACGCGGTGCTCCCAGGCCGCCGACGCCAACCTCTCCGACGAGGATCTGTCCTCCGAGCCGTACAAAAACAAACGCGGGTCGCCGCCCGTCTACGACAACAACAATACATTTCTCGTCTCCGACGAGCCGCTATCGCTGAAGATGCCAAAAATCGAGTTAAAAAACGAGCGCGCAGTCGAGAACGAGAAGGACGACGGCGACGAAATTTCGTCGTCGAATCCGCCGACGGAGAAGATTCGTCTGCGATCGGATCTGTACGGCGGGGAGGAGGGCAAGAGCGAATTCGGCCGAGAGGCGACGAGTCTCGCTAGGATGCGACCGCCGTCGGCCGACAGCGATCGCGGGGAAGGAGAGGAGCTCCACGCCCTCGAGATCCCCATCGACGAGGAGAATCCCGACAAGTGCACGGCGTGCGGCGAGATTTTTCAGAACCACTTCCTGCTGCGAATCCACTTCCGCAACGTGCACCTAAAGCTGTTGCATCAGTGCGACATTAACGGGTGCAACGCGGCGTTTCCGTCGAAGAGGAGCAGAGATCGCCACAGCTCGAACGCGACGCTGCACCGGAAGCTGTTGTCGACGACGTCGCCCCATCAGCCCAAGCCGGAGCTTCGAGGGAGTTCGGCCGGCTTCAACGCCGAGCTGCTGAACAGACTGTACGCCGACATCAAAGGTCTAGCGTCGACGCTCGAGACGCTCAAGTACCATCCGTACGGCGGCGAATCCGTTCCGTCGCTTCCGGTGTTCGTCTCCGAGGCCGTCCAGCAGTACTGGCGGCGGGCCGGCATGGGGGGGAGGGACGCCGCCTCGCCGCTGTCGGCCTCGCCGCCGGTCGCGACTCCTCCTGGCCACGCCGACCCGCCCCGCGACGAGGACGAGCCGCTTTTTCGGGAGTCGAGCGAGTCCCTAAGGAGGATGACGTCTCTTTGCGAGCGCCAAGAGCAGATGTACCAGCACCACGTTCCCGTCTCGTGATGTAAGTTTTCCGCCTGAGCCGATCTGGCGTCTTCGCGGAGAGGCATCGGGTCGTCGTCGATCCTGTCCTGACTCATTGAACGTCGGGCGGCGGGTCGACTCTCGTCGAATACGACGTTGTGCGAGTCATAGAGGACGATCGAAAAATGATACGAATGTGATCGCCGTTTAAAAAAATCGCTCGATATGCGCCCCCCAAATTTTTGTTTAGACGGCGAAAGTATTAAATTTCTAAAAACTCTCCTATTATTTTGTACGATATATATATGTTTAAATTTAATCGTTAGATTGTCCTCATAGATAGTATTAATATTAAAAAAAAATGATACCCTTATATAAACGCTTGTGATCTTGTGAAACAATGCCGCAGTTAAATTCGACGTCGTTATTTATATTAATTGTATCGATATTATTTCAATTTATTAGTAAATTGTTTCGAAAAAAAATTAAAAATATATCGCCGTTCTAAATGGAGATTTTTTTTTTCGAATCGTTATAATTTAATTTAAAGAAAAAAATGCAATATTTGTAATAGTTATAATTAAATTTTCAATATTTTTTTTTTAAATTAAAGAAAAAAAGCTATAATATGTACATTTAATCGTAAGGAATGAAAATCTTGTATAGACGACATATGATTTACAGTCAGTATTATTATAATTTCTTCTTCGAGACGAACTATTGTTTCATCTTATTATTGAAATACGATTGACCGTGCATTGTTTGTGAACTGAAAAAATAAATAATGTTAGGATGTACCGCTAAAACCTCGAATCTTATTAATTTATATTCTCTGATTTTGCTCGACTGATGTATTGATAATATATTTTGTATTACTATTATTTTTTAATTAATTTACTTAAAAAAAAACGAGCGCAGTGATGAAAATATGTAGAAATAAGCGAATTAAACAAAAAAAAAGCTATAAGTCAATATATAAATATGATAAATTAGTCGGATAAATTTTTAATCAAAAAAAAAATCGTTTAATCCTTTTCGTTGTTATTTAGAAATTTAAAATAAAAATACTTATTTGTTGTTTTCATTGCTGTCTTATTCTACAAATGTTTTTGTGATATTTTCAATGGTAACTAGTAATTTTTAAACTGTATTTTAGTTGTTAAGACGTTATTTGGATTAGATCGATGCCCGAGCCGTACTATGTTAAACGATTATCCTCACCGATTTTATTAGTAAATATTTTATTTTTTTTGTAAATATATGCGCGAAAATTAATAAACATAATTAAAAATTAATTAAACACTTTTTTTATTGTATTGTCCATCGATAGACGTCGATGCATTGATCTAATCCGTCTCCTCGGAATTAGTATACAGGTAGTGGCGTTCTAATTTTTTTGTTTTGTGATAGTGAATCTTATAATATCATCCCTGAATTTGTAATAATGGAGATTAATCGCCGAGGCGTCTCACGATGTATATAAAAATTTATTGTGTCGAACCGTTCATCGGCGGTTCGAGGGCCTCGAAATGTAAAAATACAAAAAAATCTATATATATAAACATTTAGGTTGAAAAATTATTGTAAATTGCTGTATTTATTAGTGCATAGATATTTCTTGGATAATTGATGTTGAAACTAATCGTTATTCACGGCTGAGAAACAATAAAATATTATTGGATCAATCCAAAGTATGAAAAGGTGTGTCTCATTTCATTTTTCACCCATTTTCAGGCCACGATTCGACGATTTATTGATCGTTTCGCAATTTTTTTCATTTATGATCGATCGTTCTCGTCGATTTCCACGGGACGGGTCTTCGACGAGCGTTTCTTGAACGGTGTCACATGTTGCACGCGTGGAAAGAGGAAGAGCGGAGCAAATGTTTAATTGGTGTTGTCGGAATTATTGTGATGTTGATACATAAAGTTAATCGAATAAGAGACATCGGAGAGAGTAGATGTGAAAAAAAGTAGAATTTTTTTTTGAGAAATCATCGAAAAAACGAAAAATTTTTCGACAGTCATCGCAATGAATTTTGCGCTCGTAATCTTATACGCTTATTGAATCTGATGATTTAAAATCGGGGATTAAAATCTGAAATTTAGAATTCCGGAAATCCGCATATTGCAATGTTTGGGAAACGCAAAATTTATTCAAATTCCGCGACAATATCAAAATAAACATTTCAGTATTGAATTATTTTAAAAAGCGTAATAAACAATTAGTCTTAGTTATTTGGACCGTGTTATTTCAAAACCGTGTACAATAATATCAAGTGTATAAAATCGTATAAACAACAAGTTTTTTGAAATATCAAACCAATATTTAATTGATTTTGAAAATATTTTAATAGATTAACTTGACTTCAAAAAGAAATAATCAATATTTTGTCAAAAAAAAATCGATAAACATTATTTTTGTTTAAATTTTCAATAAAGCACAAATTGTTGCTAACGTGTTATTTCAGAACCGTGTACAATAATATCAAGTGTATAAAAACGTATAAACAATCAATTTATTTAATTAATTATTAATAATTAATAAGTTATATAAAAACATACATGTATATAAAAAATATAAACATTAAATATCGTCATTAATTAATCTGTTATATGGAATTATAAAAAAAAAACAATTAAGATGTTATAACATATAATTAAAATTAATGAGTGAAAGAGAGAGACTCATTTTACGGGGTATTCCTATTCCTGAAAATGCAAAAAAAACATAAATACGGCTTTTGTCGAGATTGATGAGATATGACAGCATTGCAAGAATTAATCTGATAATTCAGTAGATAAGGTGAGAGAGTTAGAGAGATTTTTTTCCTAGAAAACGTCGAATACTATTATATTCTCAAAATACTATGTCAAAAAAAATATTTTTAAATGAACTTTTTCGATAATTATTATTTTTGTTTAGATTTTCAACAAAGTTAAAATTAGTGTAAAAAATATTTGTGCAGATATGGTTAACGTGTTATTTAAAAACTATGTTAAATATTATTAATAATGTATTTCATTATGAAAATCATTAATTTTTTTGACAGATAAATTGTGATTTACAAAGTTTGATAATAAAAATGCGGATTATTTTTAATTTCGTAGTCAATATAAATCTTATTATCGCAATATATTTGATCTCGTATTGATACATATATTCCTGACGTATCTTGACATTGTTAGCCATATATGATGCATACTTTATTTTTAGTCATGGAAACATTTTCATGCTTTTTTATGCGCTCGAAAATTTATACCTTTTTTATAATAAACAAAAATTAATCAGTTTTTAAATACATTTAATTCATAGATGCAATAATTCATTTGAAGATAAGCCAAGTCTTTGTATTGGAGAAGATCTTATCATAATTACTCAACAAACAAAAAGGTTAGAGAAGATTTCGATGCGATATAAAAAAAAGTGGATCAGCAAATTACGCATATCCGGTATTCTTAGACAAACATTTACTAAGAAAGAATAATATATACAACCGTATAACGCGGATGTTATCATCACATAAATACCGCGTAATAAGAGACTCTTTTTATTTTTTTAATATTAAATTATCGGATATACGCATGGAGCAGTTATATTTGGCGCGAAATTACAGTGATATTCAACATTTTATATGTATTATATATTTTTTTATTATATTCCGGGTAAATTTTGGTTTCAATATCGGTTGCATATTACGCTGCATCCATCGGAGTCGTCGCTTCGTGCCATAACTATCTACCGGCTACAATATAATGGCCGACCGTCATTGTTTGAACTGACAAATCCTTGTTTGAGAAGTTGTCACTCGGTTAGCGGTGGTTGTATGGATATTGAAATGTCGGGGGTCTGATGGGTCCCCCAGGGTCACGAATCGCAAGTCACGCGGTCCCGTGTCATCCGGAGACACTCGTGACAGCGGCGTCTTCTGGACGGACACTCGTGACAGCCACTTCATAAAGGGGACGCCCATCACACACAAGATTTAATAAAGCGACACAGATTTAATTTTCGTCTAAAATAACGAGTATTAGCGTCCCCGTCGAAGGAGTGCTCGCGGACGAACGGAACGTGATGCTGGCGTCTGAACCCCCCGGCGCGGCTGCGGTGCATTCTTGGGGTCTCGAGGTCTCGACACCGGCCCGTGACACGGGACAGACGTCCTGAAGAGTGGTCCTTGATTCCAGGACGGGTCACAATCGTCATTTGTTATGGGTAGGTACCGTAAGTAATTGCGCCGAAGGGCAAACGTCTGTTCGGATTGAACGAGGACTCGTCTCACGGTGCGATTGGAGGAATTGCCTCGGGGTGTTTACGTGTATGTATGATATACCCATTTGCAAGTGTGTGTGACATGTGGGTACAATTGGTTCTTGGTCGATATTTGGTTGATTGAGCAATGGGGAATACTGGAAGCAGTTAGTCTACTGCGGTGTAAACGTCGGATCAATTAGTAATATATTTTTAATCCAGACAATGCTAAAACTTTTTTTAAAATTTTATTTTTAAACTCTCTAGTTCTCCCCAAAAAATCGTACACTTATTCCGAAAAAATCTTTAATAGATACAAAAGAGGGGATAACAATTATTCTTCTTTAGTCGGCACCCTCACGTCTGAGGATCGTGACCATTTTTGTTCCGAATCTTCTTGATTTTCTGTCTCCAGGATTCTCTGTGTTCTGTATTCCGCATCGCAGCTACTACAATGGAGTCTGTGGCAATCCTCACTTGGTCGCTCCAGGTGGTGGGCGCTCAGCTCCTTCACCTGCATCCCTCTTCATCTCTGGCGTGATGCCCCAAAGTATCGAAGAATCCGCTTGAGGCATATGATAGAAATTCGGTCTTCTGTATCGTTCCCCATTATTTTTAAGGATTCATATTTGCCTTTATGGTCCACATTTCTACGCCGTAAATAAAAATTGAGATATCAGACTCTGCATTAGACGTTTTTTGGTTCTTTTTGGATATCCCCCTGTTTTTCGAAATCGTTGATAGCTTTGACATCGCATTTTTAGTCATATCTATTCGCCTTTTTCGTAAGTAGTGATCCGAGACATTGAAAGTCTTCAACTCTCTCCAGATCTGGAAGATTAACAGATTTGTATAGTTTATTACTTCTGTCGACTATCATCAGCTTGATAAAAATTAATGGAGTCTAAATCAATAACTTGTGGTATGACGACGACCGTGGGCGCGATATTGCTAGATTGTGCGGCGCACACAGGCGATTGGGCGCTACGAGAGAAAAGTTTTAATATATAAAGAAAAACATTTTTTACATATAAGTGATTGGGACAATAATTGAAGCTCTGAACACAGGCGCCGAATACTCCGAATACAATAAAGGATCGTGACGATTTTTGGCTCTTGTTTGCTCTTGATTAAAATTCTTCGGGATCTTCTGCATAAGTAACACATGCTAAGGTGATGACGCGATTAAACAAAGACAATCAACGTATCAAATACTACAACTCATTCTTTAGAGTAAGAACAAGGAAGACGAAGAACGTTGTAGCTAAAGAAACTAGGATAATGGCTTAGGAGGAGATGCCACCTCCTTGTATAGGACAGTAATAGTAGGGCAGAGGTGACCTCCATGATCGTCAATGTTCGTTAGTGGACAAGGCACGAACAAGACAACAAAAAAAATGGAACCTTGCTTGAAGTAGTAGAGGAAAATAAACCATGAAAAAATGATTTGTTAAACGAGTGATAAGGAGCAGGGAAGGAGAAGGACATATTATTATTAACAACCCTAGCGACATCCATACCGACAGCCACAAGAGAATACAATGAAAAGTGAAATCATTAAATAGCAAAGTCCCACTCTCTATCTGAGAGTGGGACTTTGATGTATTGGAAATATGACATCCACATCGTTGCCTACCTCAAGATGATCGAAAATGCGTAGGAAAAGATGACTGAGAGAACTCTTACTTTTGCTGAAGAGCGTTGTCAAATGTGAATTTGAAGGCTGTAGTCAATGAGTGTCTTTGGAAAAGAGCACAACTAAAAGCTAATCACCGAATAGTATATTGAGCTGCATTACATTTCACAGCAAGAAGTTGTGGAGAAGAGATCGAGAGATGGAGAGAATTGCTGAAAGTATGAGAAGCTGTTAGATAAACAATGAAGAATGACTATTACAAATTTATTAAATAATTTAAAGGTAAATTTTCAAAATTCAGCAAAGAGTTTTTATATTCCGGATTAGATTATTCCGCGATAGAAGAAAATATGAAAATGATTGACGCTTCTTAAAAATATTCATATGTACAATTTTCCTTGAATACACGTTTTTTGAGTATTTTTCTCTGCACAGAACGCATTATCGCCATTATTTTCCATTAATTTTTATGGGAAAAATCGTTTCGCTTTACGAGTAAAACTCTGGATCGAATTATGGTCGTTGAGCAAGGTCCTACTTTATACCACATATTTGAGAAAATGGGTGTTTTTTCAAAAGAACAGTATAATTGAATGCTATAAATCCATGGTTCTCAAACTTACTATAACCAAGGGACATCTTATATCAATAACCTAAATATGAACTATTTTTATAATGAGATTATTTTTATTCAACTATGTTTGTGAGTAACATTCGTAAGTTTTTACGAGCACTAATTTTCAGTCAGCTCAAAACTGCATTAAATTCTACTAATAGATATCCTGTTTCCAACATTGGTTTCAGCTCCTATTTGTGAATAATTTAATCAGTTGTTCCTGTATCAAAGTGGATTCATTCGAAATTATCGGTCAACTTGGTTTAACACGTAATAGAGGATAACCAAGTAACAAATGTCATCACATCTTTGACTGAGGTCAGAATGAAGAGACGTTAAGTATTGACGATAAGCGACCAAATCTTCATCTTGTTTTTGCAACAATTTAATTGATCACCTTATAGCAGTCAATAAATTTGACAAATAAATTAAAGCTATGTCATTTTTTAAATTATTTATAATGTTTTGCAAATCATTGTCTTTACTTTCCAGGAATCCCAATACTGAAAAAAATGATAATGTCTAGGAAATGCATTAAATTAGTATTAAGGTCAATATTTATTTATATTAGAAAGACACTGCAATTTTTTGGGGAGCCATATTAAAATATAATGTTTAAAAATGGATCACAAAAATAAATATTAGATTTTCATTGAAAACTTTCTATACTTGTTATTTAAATAATATTTTTTTGATAAAAATCAATAATCAGGGTAAATATTATTTTTAAATTATTAATTACATTTTATATAAAATATTATTAAATTATTTAGTAGCGTTTTCTTTATACATAATCATAAATATATTATTTTTAATAATTGTTTTTACATAATATTCCCATGCTCTATCTAGATCTTGGCTGATAACGCTAATAAATTTTCCATAAAACAGCTAGTCGGACTGGCCCTGCATTTCGCTGTTATATTGCACACATATTTTTTCCGAATTAATTAATCGCGGTTTTTCTGGTGGCCGTGCCATGGCAATATATCACAGTCACAGACTGCCAAGTTGTTTTATACAATTTTGACATTTTTCGTATAATTTGGACATTGTTTTATAATGGCCATAAAAGACCGAAACAATATGACAACTAATTAAAAGTGGTATACATCGCTTGATTTATATGACTGATGCGCGGGCCGTGAAACCCGGATTTACAATTAAAAAATAAATATATATCAAATTGATATTGTCTACTGAAAAAAATATGAAAATACTGTGAAACATTTTTTTTTGGGAAGCTACTGTGTATCTAGAGAACAATGGCCGACGGGACTGTTTTTGGGATTTGGGTATGGGACATTTCACATGTGCCCCTCGGCCTTAATACACGGACTCGTCGCATATATAATATATTGTTCGTCGTAAAAATTAATGGAAAGTGAAGAATAATTAAAAGTTGACGGGTGTTTGCGATTAAAATCTAGTTATATATTTAAATTCATTCATCAGCCGAGTAATAATGAACGTGTGACGGTTGATTTATGTCATTTGGAACCGTTTTATTGCTTTTATTTAGAGAAAATCATTAGTTTCTGCCAGATCCATAATTATACTAATTGAAAAAGTTATTAATTCGTTTATAAACTGTATTCTCTTGAACTAGACTTCTGTAAACTAATTGATTAAAAATGATATACATAAAAAATATTTAAATTACAATCACGGCGGCTCGAAAACAACGGCATCGTCCGAAGGGGGTCTCGGAGGGACCCCAAGCATTTCAAGCATTCCTTAAAAATGGATTATTCTATTCTTGTAATTTGCTAGATATTTTGCATTTTTTAAATAATCAATATGAGGCGTAATTGACAATACTCTCAGCTATGTCTCGCCGCAGACTGAGCTCTCGCAGCACGTGTCACTTGTAGGTTTAACTCGCACTCGTGCTCGAATACGCAATTGCGGACAATTAAGGACAATGTTTATTTTTAGACTAATATTAATATTACAAGAGTTATTCGAGAAAAATAAAAAACTAAGGGGTCCTCAATAGACCCCATCGGCACGGCTAGGTTAAGTAAATTATTTTTTACGCAATTAATAAAGATATTGATCCAGATTCTATATTATTGACGGTCGAGAGAAGGATAATAAAATTATATAACGGGATAAAAATGTAGATATTCTAGAGGTGCTGCGTAAAAAGTGTAATTTACAATAAAAAAATACAGAAAAAAATATTTTTAATCAAAAATTTTCTAGTTATGATTTAATCTCAATATTTGGAATAACTTATAAATAAAATGAAAATCATTCGAGGGTTTTAAGTTTTTTATTTATAAATAGTATAAATTAGGAAGCGTTATATTTTTTTATATAATTATTGTCTACAATAAATTGTAGACCTTTTTTTTGTAGTAAAGTAATATAAAAAAATAAATGGCATATATCAGATAGTGATAAACTCTAAAAAATGCTGAAAGAGGCAGATTTATCCGCCATTTTTTTCCAAATAAATTTAATTTATTTTTTATAAAAATATTTCCTTTGATTTGTAATAATAATGTAATTACAAAATACAGTAAGGAACAAAATCATTTTCTATCTTATTGGAATCTACGTGGTATTTATGTATGTATGTGTGCATGTGCAGTGGCAGCTCGTTGGTAAATAATTGGGAGATTCTAGGAAGATAACTGGGAAGATTCTAAATTCAAAAAAGTATACTTCAAAAGTGACTAAGTATAGAGGGCGAGGGACTGCTCAACAAAGCGTTTAGCAAGAAGACCCCCCCATCCCGCTGCTACCCCGCATCCAATACACGCCGCTGTTAGCGCTGACGAACAGACAGCGCTCTTGCTCTACATCGCGTGGTGTAACTAATTATAAATTTGATTTATCTTTTCATACACATAATTTATAATCAATATTAAACTATATTAATTCATATATATAATAACATATTTTTCTTAAATTTAATTGGGGGTGCTGCAGCTCCGCAGTGTATATGGACGAGCCGCCTTTATGTATGTGTATTCACCAATCCCTTGATTTGCACGGTAGATATGTTCCACGGAATAGCTGCGTACCAAAAAAAATGATTCACGTGTTTTTGTGTGCTCGGCGATTTTTATTTGTGGAATAAAAGATTATGTGTGCAAGAACAACAGTATTATGATGCCTCCGTATTTTCTAGACATGACCCCCATGATTTCTTCTTATTTTATTATCGAATCTTGGATATACATAAATACATATATATCGAGGTATTATTTGATTATTAAAGAATATTGCTTTCCTATACAATAATTAAAATGTTTAATTACACGTGCAGATATAATAATTGTTTATTGAGCGCGGTCAAATTTGCATTTAGTCGTATAATTAAAGTTAAAATATACCATTACGATATTTTACGATCCTCCGGCATACGCAAGCGAGTTCTTCTGTGTCGCACGCTGTTATCAATGACTCGGAATGTCGCAAAGATCCGTCGATAATGTGAAGTAGCGTGGTCTGCAATCACACATCATCTTAGACCGTTGACTGGACATCCGAGAACCAGTACGAGAACTGGGGGGGACCAGTTTTCGAACAATATTTTTCGGCGATCGGCGTCCGGCCCCCCCAAAAAATGTGTATTTATAAACACATTATCACATTTCAATATCGCTTGCGGTAATTATATGGTCGGGACCAAGACACATGTCTTGGGAACATTGCACACACAATCTCGTGTGCCTAGGTTTGGCAATCTGAAACAGCCTGCAGGTGTGCTCGTCGTCGGACGTGAAAAGGTCACGGGATGTCAACGGTACCGGGGCTGGACACTCGAAAACTGTTATATATTGCCGATTGTGGACGGAGATGGGCTCAATAAAGCGGTATATTGTGTAATATGTTATTTAAAAATGCATGCAATTGCGATTGCAATCGTGAATTCGAGTTTTTATAAAAAAAGGCTGTGAAAAAGTGAGTTTGAGTAAGGAGTATTAAAAAAAAATTGAAAAATGTTCAGTGTTATAAAGAATTGTTTTTTGATATTTCTATATTTATTATATTTAAAAGACCACGCATAAAAAACATATTCATGCATAGTGGTAAAAAGTTATAAAATCTCATGTTTAAATGTCTGTTATATGAAGTTATAAGATCGCATACAACAGATCAATAAAATGGCGATACTTTACATCGAAAATATCAACACGATTAGCCAAGTGGTTGAGCAGAGTAATAGCTCTGGTTACCGGAGAGTTTCTGAGAGCACCTGTCCTTACATTTGGCGGAATAAAAAGCACACGCGAACGAGCTCGATGGTAGTGAGGTGGCGCCCATAAGGGCAACTCGCATAGTACAAGGGGGTTGTGTACTGCGTCAACCAACAGCTTGAAAAAGTGCTTTGTCAAGTATATTGACCTTCTTTTCTTAGAGTTACATACCCCAGGCAACCTTGAATACATACACTGGGGTAGAAGATCAAGTAAAATCTAAATTTCCTCATGTAGAGATATCTTAAGAATTTCTTCTGGATTTTCTCTAGCCTGAGGATATTCAAAGCGTCATATGGCGCCCAGACAGAAGTAAACTCCGAACCAACGTATCGTATATCAACCTTATTACTAAGTTGCTATGTATGTAATGAGAATTTCTCAAGACAAAGCCCAACATCCTTAAGCCCACAACTATTACATACCTCGTATATATGTGAATTGAATCCAAATTTGGAGTCCAAAAGAATGCCCAGGTTTTGATTGATGACTGTCTGAGAAGAGTTACATTTTCAAGCATGTAATCAAAGGTTAAAAATTCTTTAGATCTCAAAAATGGCATTTCCTGACATTTTCCAACACTAAGCGAAAGACGATTAGTAGATGCTAATTCGAGCAAAGAACTGATGTTCGGAGGAAACTGATTTAAATAGTTTTAAGTCATCTGCATATAGTGATAATTTACAAGAGAGGACGTACTGTATGTCGTTAATAAATAAAACAAATTAGAACCCTGTGGGATTCCAGAAGTCGCATCGTAGACTCACGTCGTTAGGGAGTCATGTATCATGTACTGTTTCCTTTCCTTGAAATAAGTGAAGAAAATTGTAAGAGACTGTACGAAAATCCAAATATATCTAATTAAGAAATAAGTCTAGTATGGTCGACCTTATCAAACGCCTTTTCGAAGTCGTTATAGATAACGTCGACCTGGACCCTCTTATCTAGTGACTTAGACACATAGTTTGAAAAGCTAAGCAAACCAGTAACTGTTGAGCTTCCAGGCCGAAATCTATGCTGTTTATCGATGAGTCTGCTTTCTACGTAATGAAAGATGCTCTTATGCAGAATCATCTCGAACAGCTTGGCAGCTCCAGATAGAACAGCTACTGGTCTATAATTAACAAGATTATATTTTTCACCATTTTTAAAAATAGGAGTGACTTCAGAAAATTTTCACAAATCAGTGAATTTCGACAATTTTAACGAAAGGTTAAAAATACGTCGAAGAGGCTCTGATATCCCAAAATGGCATGAATTATTAAATATTTAATTATGTAAAAATCGTCACCTGAAATTGATATGTAAAATATAAAAATCAGCATTAAACGTGTAAAAAAAAATGCAATTATCAAATTACATCATTGTCATCATTATTATCGTCAGACGAAGAGGAAAATGGGCAATGCCCAGAACCCTCGTCTTACTTATAACCAGCAGAATCTTTGCTAGTTGCTTTTGTCCCTTAATTTCGTTTGACTCTCCAGTGGCATTCAATCAAGTAAGAACATCTTTTTATCTTCTCATATTATGGAAATAAACGAAAACTCATCAGGATTTCAATTCTGTCTTATTTTGTTAAAATAAAATTATTTAATATAAATCTAAACAATTACTAATATAATATATGTACATATATAAAGTCAATCCCCGAAAAAATATATCTCGTCTATCGATTTCTCACTATATAATCAGTATGGCCTGAGAAGGAAAACCCTAAACTGGAGGCCGATAAGTTTAGTCTCGATACTTTCAAGACCCTCTCTTTGAAGAAGAGTTTTCCTATGATGTTTACTATCTACTATCAATACCCATTTGTGACTTGAACTGAGGTGAACCTCCTTCTACTTGCCTGGACACAGACAGGAGAGTAAAATCCGATACAAACAGTGGTAGAAGATACACATCCAATGCCAGCAATGGCCAAGAGAGGGAAAACTCTTTACAAAAATCCGCATACCAAGATGGTTTGGTCCTCGCGGTGTGGGCACAAAACGGGAGGATTTCATACAACTTATTGTCGGCATTTACAATGGCACACATTTAAAAAAGTCCTAGGTAAAGATTTTAAAAATACGAGGGTGGTGGGATATAAATTATATAAAACTCAAAATCACTCCCTGGACAGTATCGTAAAAAATTCCTAGAATTTATACATTTTGCTAGAAGGTTAACCTATCCTATCCAAATGGTAAGTTAGCCCAGTTGCAGTTAATTTACACTGTATATATATAATCTACAAGTCAATGTTTATGCATTCTGCAATATATTTCGATGTAGCAAAAATCGGCAATGCCCTAATTTTGGATAAACCACATATCAGATTAGCCAGAGGAGATCAGAGTTCCAGAGGATGAAAAAATAGAAAAAAATCATTCCAAAATGATAATTATCTATCCGTGCTGCTGAAATATTCTTATTTCGATCTCATTTATGATCGTATAACTCAAAAATCGATGAATGTGTACAATCTTATTTTATGTTGTTTTATTCAATGATTGAATAGTCATGTATTGAATAATTATTATTTTAGGCGCAAAAAGAGCAACAAAGGACGGAAGAAGTCATCGACGAGGAAGAGGAGGGGTCAAGGATGACATTCAAAAGCTTCAAACATCTCACGTCGCAAGAGTCACAAGGTTGATTGTGGACAACGCCAGCCTCTTCGCCGCCGCCGATGATTTATTGTGATGATGGATGACTACTGTCAAACACAAAATGTCAGCAACGGTATCGAGCGCCCAAAATCACCGGGCGAATATTTTTTCGAGTCCACGAATGTCACGGAGGAGAGGCGGATGATCTCTGAACTCTTATCGCGGCCAAGTACAATGGGCCGTGATTAATAAAGGCCGACACGGACGACTCTATTCACCGGTGAACAAAAATTAAATTCAGGTATTTCGAGTAGCGGCTTGACACCGTCGGCTCGCATAAGGAAGTCGTCGGTTGACGCGATGCGAAACGCTTCAGATGTTATTATTTTTCTTGTCGCATATCTCGATGCTTGTTTGCTTTACCGAATACCCACATGTGACATAGTGTCGTGTGACACATAAATCGTTGCACCGTGTGATTGCCGAGACGATGGGAAAAAAAATCATACAGATATCCGATTCCAGGTTTCCGGCGATGGGCATAGTTTTGGCGACGATTTCGCATGCATGGCCCACTTGTCGCCGGATCTTGGGTCGATAAATCATAAGTTTTTCGTATTAAACATGAGAAACATTTTTGATACTGTTTGAAATAACAAAAATAGATAACCGGTGTGTCGAGTTCGCCCGAATCGAAGATGGGTGGCCACTTGTCGTCCTTATGAGCGTGTGAATTTATGAAAAAAAAATCAAAACAACCAATAAAAATATTTTAATATGCCTAGATTTATCTAATTTTATATTAAAATTAGATAAATTAGTGTTATTAGGCAACAACATCACAGCCGCGGATTCATGATAAAATTAATAAATTAACCAGTGTCTTGGCTTGTAGATAACATGCATATTATTTAGATAATGTAAGTTAACCGCGACTGAGCTAAGTTAGTAGTCGGATAGGTATTCGCCGAAAGTATGAATTCAGGGAATTCTTTAAAATACTGGCCAGGGGGTATGTAAGAGGAAGTGACCCATTATCTTCGCATGTTTTATAAACATATTTATGTAGGTAGTTTGGCACGTTGGAATTATATAATTCAATACCATCTATTCTTCTTCGAATATAATATAATAATATAAATTTCAATAAAATAATATTAAAAATTAACCAGTGTCGTGGTTTGACACTGGGGGGAATATTTGTGTGAGAGACTCATTCCCTTAGCATCCTTAGAATCTTTATCGATTCATTATATGGGTAAAAAGTGCTTTGGAATCCTATTCTTATGCCATCCATTAATCGTAGTCAAATAAAATAAAGAAATAAAAATTATTAATATTTTTGACAATTTTATGCTTCGAAAATTTTTTATTTGCATTTATTTAATAAAAATATAAAGTTCTTTTTGGTAATTAAGATCTAGCGTCATTTTCCGTTTTCATTTTATCTCGTTGAGCAAATTCAGAAGCAGAAGATAACTCGACTCGTCTTATTTTTGTCATAATCATATGCGTAACAGCTTTATTGTAGAGCCGTAGACTCATCCAACACCCTTCTCCATTTTATTCGGTCTGTCGTCACGTTTCTTCATCTTTGGTAAGTTTCAATGATGCGGTATCCCTCTATATAGAGTCTAACTACCTCAACCTTGATCTTTCTTTCCTCCATGGACAGGAAGGCTTGTTAACCATAAGCTTTTTCGGGGGCTGACGGTCCTGTATTCTTGACAAGTCACCAGCTCACCAGAGTCTGGTCACTCTGATGACAGCTGTGACCGGTATATCCTTGTAGAGTGTGTATAGCTTCTCGTTGCTTCGGGTACGTCCTCGATAATTACGGCTCCAAATATTCGTCTCAGAATTCTCCTTTCCAGGATATTCGGTTGTCGCTCATCATGTTTTGTCAAAGCCTGTATGTTAGCACGGGCCTGATAAGGATTATGTAGAGCTTGACTTTAGTCTTCTTTGGTAGGAATATCCACCGTAGTAGCTTTAGAATTTTAAAGTAGCATCGGTTTGCAAGTATGGTTCTTCTTCATTCTTCTAAATTGGTTGTCTCCCTGAGTACAGAAAGCTGTACTCTCCTAGGGGTTCAAGGATTCAACTTTGGCATATGGGCATGTATTTTGTCTTCGTCTTGTACTCCTTTCAAAATCGTTATTATGCGCTATTGATCAAAAGTGTTGGTAAACGTTCATTCAAACTTTTATTAAGAAACCTGTATCAAGTTATTTAGATTCATCATTTTCGCCCACACTTCTTATTTTGTTTTTTTTTGTTGTTTTTGAAGGTCGTCGGTAAGGCTTTTACCAGAAGCCTGCAGTAACCCCTAAATAACATTCTCAGTTAAGCTTATTTATGTCTTCTGTCCCGCTCGATTTTGCGAAAAAAATAGCAAAAGTTAATTACTTCAGTTAAATCGATGTAACTCTGATACCATTTAAGTTACGTCAATATTTATTTTTTGTTGTGTTCAGAAAGGTTCTCTCTAATAGTATATATTCTCAGAGTGTGGTCTGCGATCAATGAAATATAAATGATTTTGGTTTAACATCAGCGCCAACGAGGACTTGAAACGCGTCCCCCGTACTTCTACGTTGGCCCACGGGGACGCATATTCGAGTCCTCTAGACCGCAACATGTTAACTTACATTATCATAACAAACTAATATTATTTACAAGCTAATGCTTCCGATAATTTCATGCACTCAAGAAATACCCATACTTTTGTAAAAAGTCGTCGATAAACCACATATCTGATAAATCAAAACTTAAAACAATATTTTAAGTTGTAGTTATGTTTCTCCATATCCTTATTGATTGGAGGTTAATTTTTGATTTATCTGAAGATAAATATTGATTCATCTAAATATGCCGAACGTTTATAAACATCTATGTGTCCTTGAGCGTGAATTTTTGGAGTAAATCATCTCATTTAGAATTTTTTGGAGATATTTGGAGTTCCAGAGGATGCAATAATTTTAATTAAAGAAGAATGTAATTTTTAAGGTGAAAATGGTGGTAGGACAACTACTTCGACCACGGCGTCTATGACATGGTCCCGATTTCTTCGTTATTGGAAGGCTAAATGTAGTCATTTATTTAAAAAATTGACATAAGAAATGGAAGATTGATTGAATTTTTAAGTAGTGTTATGGTTCATTACCAAGAAGGATTCTGCATTTAAAGATTTTAAGATTTTTAAACTGCTTATATTTTAACATGGCACATTAAAAATTTCAGTATTTATATTTTAATTATATACGTTATTTTTAATTATAAAATGTCTGAATGTTGATCTTTACCAAATTCCCCAATCGTTTGGCGTAAAAAGCGCAACGGCAATGTACCGTAGATGTCAACACAAGCAACTCCCGTGTCCCCCCGAGAGCGTCTGAAGAACTTAAAAGCTCCCCGGTTATTTATTATTCCCTCTTACTTAAGATACTTCCTGTCTTCGGGACCGGGGTACGCCTCATTGCGCGATTTATTGGCTTAGTGTAATTGCTTATTACGGGGGTGGGTTAACACCCCCGGGGTAACATTGCGAACCCCATTTCCACCACCACCACCATCACCCACCGACAATGACTTACGTACTCGTTATTTTTCCTCGGGGTAATTAAAAATACAGTCTCTTTGATATCACCGACGGGGTATTTGCATAATTTTTTTTTCGGCAAAGAGATGAAGATCAGCGAGAATTTTTAATGTTGCGATTGTCATTGGTTCTCTATAGATAATTTTAAATTGAAACGAGACCCTTTCTCGAGATTAAGCTTTCGGCGGGAATCGTTTGTCTTTGAATTAAGCTTAATATACCTTCGGGCAATATTAGGGAGCGCTATTGTAAACGATGTTAATTCTTCTGCAACATTGATCGTCAACTATTACGTGATTAAATGCGCAAAATTCACATAATATAATGTAGACCAGGGGTGACTCTTAATATAAAAATATGTATTTTTCACAAAATCAAATGGAAATCATTTTTATTAATATTTATTTATTGGAACTCTTGGATATTCAAATTTCGGAAAAGAGAAATGTAAAATATAGTCGAAAAACGTTGCGGTGTCGTTTATTTTTTGAATCAAGTAGAAAAAATAGATATTTGGGGCATATACAGGTCTGCCCCAAATGGTGTTTTACGCAGCAAATCAAAAGCGACCTTCTGTATACAGTAATACGGAATATTTCTCTTTATCTCAACTACCTAGCCAGACATTAGTTTGCGTTAAAGCTGGCGACCACATGAATACGGTTCTGTTCCCATATTTCAGCTAATTATTATTTTTTTATTAGGAGAAATGTGTGTTGGGGCAGTGCCCCGGTTGCCCATATAAATTTGCATTACTTTCACAGATAAAATTCAATTTATACACATTCGATGCAATTCTTTCTGTTAAAAGTCTTTCGTGTTCGATTGCAACGAGATAATTATTAGTTCACGTGTGGGCCCGTGTTCTCGCCGACTTGACATGTGGCAAAACAGGACAATATTCATACATCAGCTGGTCACCCAGGTCGATAATGTCCATTGGCGCGACTCGATCATTATAAATAAATTAAACAAAGTGTAAATAAATTATTTGCGAATTAATTCGTTTGCAACTCGAACCCACATATTCGCCATCAATGTTAACTTATGATAATGTCACGCGTGCGACACGGAGCTTTAAGCTCTCGCTCTCTCGACTTGAAAGGACCGCGCAAAGCTGCCACATAATCCAGTGGTTTTCAACTCGACAAACGTATAAAGTTGGCAATATCCATATTTAATCGCACGTCACTAAGCCGATGCGAGATATTTTTGCGTTTGGGCTCGTTTTGGCGCAGATTTTGTCCCTTTGTCACAGTCGCCGATACCACGGTGGTCCCATGGAAGTGGTTTATGGTATCTGGCGTGAGTTAAGATGGCACCTGAGAGTGTCGGCGATAAGGCCAAGTTAGTGTCCTGGTGAGCTGATCGACTCGTGCAGATTCCGCTATCGGGTTACATTGTGGTACAAGGACGGGCACTCACACGCATTGTCCGCGACAAACAACTATTGTCTTAAATCGCAAAGTTACCACCCATATACATACACCCATATATAGAACGGTCTTAGAAACGGTTTATATGTGCTTTATACAACGTGCAATTACGTATCTGTACGCATCCCCCATGTTGTTATCAACCCCTCGTATATTTTTGTGTTACTGGGACATTGCAGTTGGGGAGAGTCGTTCTTTTTGAGAGCAATGACGAAAAATCGATTATTAATAGGCGTTGTGAGTAATTGGTTACATACTACTATCAATATTAATAATATTAATATTAAATTATATGAACTGTTTTTATAAGATTAATTTATTATACCTGATGATAGAATAGTTAATAAATAATTTTAAATGAAATATAACTCATATAAAACAGTAGATAGGTTCAAAGAAACTGTCGTATTATATGAGATCTAAAGCAAGGGGCGCCGTTCATATAGCCAGATTGTGCGGCGCACACAGACGTCGGATATAATTAGGCGGCGCCTAGAGGACAAAATTAAAAGAAATGAATTAAATTAAAATTGCTTAAAATTGACATTTATTAACATATAAAAAATATAAATGATTGTCCGTAGTTTGTCTTTTCAAGCACATCAGACGTACAGGGGCGCTAGATAAAAAGGGGCATTTTTTTGTCAAACTTTATTGTCAAACTATGCATCAAGCAATATAAAATATTATTATTTTCAATTTATTAATGCCGTGCCGATGGGAGTTTGTGATTTTTCTCGAATATTAATTGGTATTATAATTATTCTTTTAATATAAATTAGTATGTCACAAACTTTTTGTAATTGTCTAAAAACGTCTAAAAAATGAATGTTTTTAATAGATGTTTTTTTTTATAATATCTTGAGTTTAAATACTTGGGGTCTATTTTTTATTATAAATAGTCCCCCTTCGGATGACGCCGCTAGTTTTGAGCCGCCGTGCTGGATCGGTTAACTCTCAATATAATATGTTCTTAACAATTAAACTTATCCATTTTTTCAGTTGAATGATGTAAATTTCACTCTCGTAATAATTTTCCTCATTTGCGTCTACTGTCCTCTTTAAAAAGTTTATAATTTTCGCTTGTTTCCTATTTCTTAATGGTTCGTTGTAGATCTCATGCTCAGGAGACCGTCTATTTTATAGCTTCCTTATTTTTATTTTTTTATAACCGTGTAAAAATCTATCTTTAGAAAAGTATATACAGTCAACCCTCATATAAAGTTTCCAATAAATCGCTGTTTTCTACCAAATTCTAATATTTTTAAGGTCAATTTAGATATTTCGTAAATCTATAATAAAGGAATTTTGAAAAAAGGAGCGATTTCGAGGAAACGCTATAGGAAGGCTGACTGTATATGATGAGCATGTGTGGAGTAGCGCGCCGAGAGGATCCGTCGACTGTGTGCAGAATTGTTCCCTTTTGGTGACCCTAGTTATTCGGCATCTGTGTGCGCCGCACAATCTGACCAATATGGACGGCAGTTTTTTGGAACATATCATAGAGTTACATTTCAGTCAAAGTTATTTATTACCTATTCTATATCAATACCAATTATAATAAATAAATCCTATAAAAATGCTTATCAGAAAATAACCAAAAATATAAATTTAATATTAACGGTCGTTTTTTAATTTTCAAAAACGGTCTATTGGTTCCATATCTCGTGTCAGTGATGACAAATGTATTATTAATAATAAAAAAAAATACATTCATATCTCGGTTTGTGCAGTTTAACTTTAACAACTACAGGCTACAGCAGCGACGAAGAGCAATATTGAAATAGTTACTTATTAGGTAGGAATATTAATAATATATATAATATTACAAAGAAATGTATAAATTCTCGGACTCTGGATGTAGCGATTTGTTCAGTTGTTGTTGAAAACATGCATGTAAATATTTTTTGTTTCAACAAATCTAACAAATTTAGCAAAAGTTGAAATTATAAAACATAATAGAGAATTAAAAAAATCGTAACCAATATACGAAATTTAAATTTCATACTTTTTGTGCCGCAATAAATGGTATGAAATTGTGAGAGCTGTTAGTCGATTGGTTAAGGTTTGAACTTATGCTGAGCAAAGACGAGTAATAAAGCTGATTTTAAATAAATAATATTTCCATTTTCTTCTTACTTGGAGTATGTTACTAAAACACGTAAATAAAAATGGTAATAATCATAATTAGGATAAAAAACTGGTATTAATATAGAGTGTAGTCAACACTCTTATAATGCTTTCTATTATAGAGGGGACTTCTATAGCGTATGTGACAGTACCTCCTATAGTACTCGCTTCTAGAGCGTCGTTCTTTGGCGTTGAAAAGGTTTCAGATGTTTAAATAATAAAAAAAAATGTTATGATGCCTTGGCCTCCGTATTCACCGGGCATGATCCTTTTTTTCATTATTAAAACACCTGAAACTGTTTTATCGTCACTTAGCATCGGTCAATAAGTCACTTAGCACATTAGTAAGCATTCGATATGGCGACCAATGTCAAGATATGTCATAAATATGCAACACTAAATTAATAAAAATAAATTTAAAACTTGGGCGAATATTTCTCCTTCTGCACGGCTAGGTTATAATTAATCAGTTGATACTAACCTCTTAATTATTTTAAATCTTATATTATATTTATATATGGGATATGGAGTGTATCGGATAGGGAGGTCAGATGGAAGGAAGTTATACTAATAAGTATCTACGTATTAATAACTTATGTTATTATTTACAAAATAAAGCTAGTTGTTTCAGCTCACCAAAAACTGACATAATGGAGAAAAAACAAGTATGTGAGTACGTGTAGATCGCCTTAGTCTAAAAATGAATAAGACATCTGAAGAGGAAGAAAGGGCACGAATTTCCTCTTCTATATTCATATATAAAGACGAACTTTCTCATGGAACTTTAGCTACATTCTTATAAAAGGTGTTACTTTTTTATTGAGATATTACAAAAAATATTTTTACCATAAATTCTTATCACTGAAGATGGATTAACCTAGCCGTGCCGATGGGGTATATTTGGAACTATTTCGAATAACTCTTTTAATATAAATCTTACATATCCTGAACTATAAATAATCATTGGCCTTTATTGTCCGTAATTTCGAAATAAAAATAAAAACAACAATATTGTTGTCTTGGGTGCGATGTTTTTTTTTATCAATCTGTACCGGATATGAGCGAGAAAAAAGATCGTACTGTGCAATGGTAGTAATCGATTAGGGAGCGGGTCTCAGTCGCGGATTGACTTGAAATTTTGGGGGGTCTATTTTCATACAAAATAGACCCCATCGGCCAGCGGCGTTGGTTTCGAGCCGTCGTGACGGATCGGTTAATAACCAAAAGAGGCAACCTAATTTTATTTTATCAACATAGATATTGAATCTAACGCAATTTTCGACGCCCTCAGTGCCCGATTGTCGAGCCCTGCTCTCGTTCGCATGTATTAAACATTAAATGCGAAATTGAAAATTTGATTCGATCACAGGCTGGCGGATAATGGCGACGAAATTTATTCGAATTTCCCGGGCCGCGTGTCGAGGGGTCGGCGGCAGTTTTCCCCGGCGATGAGGAAAACCTTTGATCTTCAATCACCGGCGTCTGAATAATGGATGAGCAGCCAGACTTGAAGAAACTTTACACGTATGGCCCCACCGTGCCGACCGGTATGATAATGGGGAGGAATTGAAAATCGGCCTGTGGAAAAATGATTTGCCACACTTGCCCCCGATACATAAATGGAAATTAAACCCCGATAATGTGAATATTAACGAATTTCACATCGATTTATTATGCCAATACTAATATGTAATAGAGCACACTGAGGAATTCAGATTGTAAATCTTCGTTTAAACTCTTCATAAAGTTGATTTTTTGCGGTACATAACGTCTGTATACATCGACTCTAACTAGAGCCACCCATAAAGCGGATCTCTTTGGCGGTTCTTCGACTTTTCAGACATTTACATTCTTAAGTTTAATATTTCCGAGAATCGTACACATAAATTCATTATATTGAAATTGTTACCGTCTATGAAACAAACTTATTGCATCCGAGGATTATGCATCTCAAAGCCATTAGGATAGCAATGTGCGGTATTCGCTTCATTGTGAATTTGCACGAGGTGTGACTAACGCGTGCTTCGCAAACTGCAAGTCTGCATTTTTTATTTGTTTCCAGGACAAAAAGACGACAAGAAATGCATTGTGACGTCATGGGCGCTAAATGCAGAGATTTTTTCGTGTGGTTGAATTCAAACCGTTTAACGTCTATTTTTATTACTAATTTTAATATTTGATTACTGTTGTTAGTTAATTTAATTGCTATAAATATGGGCATAAATGAATCATGGAACATTCAATTATCTTTTATATAAACATATAAATAAGTCATTATTTGAAAACAATTTAATGATAAAATAATAATATATTTATAGCAAAGCATTTTTTTAGTAATTTTGACTTGATTAAGACAAGACTGGATTATTTTTCATTAAACATAATAATGAATTGACTAATGAATGAACACTGATTTTTTTTTACGATGATTTTTTTGTGAGCTAATAATTTTTTTTTTATGAATTAAGAGGTAATCTTAGGTTTATTCTCAAATATGCCATGTTTATGTAGTAACTGCATTTTTATTAGTTTCTGCTCGAGATTTCTTCCTCGAGAATATCTTGAGAATTTTCTATTCATTGTATTAATAATTCGATTCCTGTGACATTATAAAATTTCTAAAATCGAGCAATCATAAAATTTAAAGTTTAAATAATGATAGATTATGTCGTAAATATTATAATTTATTATATGTAGAATTCTTTTCATATCAAAATTATAATATTTTTTGGTAAATTTATAAACACGAAGTAAGCCTACCCGTCACGATGGCGCGGAAACAACCGCATCGTCCGAAGGGGGTATCTCAGATACTCATTTCAAGTCAAGATATACATAGATGAATTCATCAATAAATTATTTTAAAAATGGACTTATCTCGCCGCAGACTGAGCTCTTGTAGCACGTGTCACTTGCACTTTTCACTCCCACTCGGCTCATCGTACCGGATGCGAGCGAGAAAAAACATCGCGCCCGTGGCAACGGAAGCGAATATTGTTTTTATTTTTTTCCGCAATTGCAAACAATAAAGGACAATGACTATTTATAATATTTATTCTTTAGATTTTACAACTGCACAAACAATAATTCAACAAAAATTAAATCATGAAACTATAAAATTATTAGGAAAAGAATTTCAGCTGTTTCAGCACTAGACTGATTTTTTTTATATTGCTTATTTATACTCGATTGTAATGAAACTATCCAAAAATTGGGAATACTTTAGTTTTTTTTTTTCAAATCGAAATCATTTATTCAAATATTTTTACAAAATTTAATTTCCTTCGTAATTTAAGACTGCTTGCCATCTATCAGGCAATTTTTCAATCCCCTTTCTGTAAAAACTTGAGAGTTTGGAGTAGAAATATGTATTTATATGATTTTCGACTTACTTCAGATCTTTAAATGTCCTTTGAGGAATGTTCCATTGACCTGAAAAGATAAAAATTTGAAGGAGCAAAATCTTGTGAATATGGAGGATGCTTCAGGACTTCAAAATTTAAACTCTCAAATTTTTCACGAGTCCTCTTTATAGTGTAAGGGCGCACGTTATCGTGTAATGGTTTCATTTATTTTCGGTTCATTAAACTCGGACGTTTTATTTTTAGTCTCTCGTTCAATCTCTCGAGTTGTCCACAATGAACTACTGCAGTTATTGTATTTCCTGGTTTCAATAACTAATAATGGCATGAATATTCCACCAGACACACATAAGGACCTTGCGAAGGGTGAGACCGGGCTTCGGGGTTGGAACAGAGGTACTTCGTTCTTCGATAGCCATTGTTTTTTCCGCGTCACATTGTCTTAAGCAATCCATTTTTCAGATCAGCGTCGATTTTGAGGGTCGTCCTGATCTTGGGGGCATTTGCTAGGCTTCTATCAACCGATTTAAATCGCTGGAACCAAAACTGGTTTTTGCTAAAACTATTTGTTGTTTTTATTTCATCGTAATTTTAAATAATTGTTTTAGTTGTCTTGGTTGCACTCCAGCCTTGATCGAAATAAAGTAGCATACAATGTGTTCTTCGTTAGCTTCGAGCTTGTGCATTTTATTCTTATAAATAAAATAAAATATACACAAAAATGGATTTCTTTCCAGTTACCTAATATATTTTTTTTATCTGAAAAAATGAGTCATGTGCGTCAAAATTGAATATTTTTCAGACATATTCAATTTCACAGTATGTAAAATGTACATTTGAATGGCACCGTGAATGACTTTTCACAGTCGGATGTCAATTTTACACCCTTTTGTGCGGTTTACAAAATGTAAATATGACAGTTGATAGCGCAAGTGACGCAACCCTTATTCGGAGGGTGATAATATATGACAACCGTTGCGCATTAAGGGTGAAACGTGTCACACGAACAATGGAGAGAGGGATACGCGAAAACACTGCGAATTACATCGCACCGATCAACTTTTCCGTGACTAATAATAATTAGATGATTTTTTTCAATTTCGAATGACACGTTTGCCGCGCGCTTCTTCTAGATGCAATCGGCGTGGATCGATAAGAGCAACAGGTGTTTAAAGTTTCATTCTTTGCCGCTACTGAGCCACGTCAGATGGCTACCTCCAGATTCACGAACCAAATTAAATGTCTATAATGAAAGACCACTGGGCCGGTCACGACGAAGACTCCGACTCCGACTGCGGGCACCATGGTCAAATGAGCGAGCCTCTCCCTTCGCCGCCATGCACCGGTTCGGTGTCATAAAACTGATTTAAACAATCCCATAAATCATTATTAGCCTTTTGTTCCGAAAACCTTACCATTTTATTGGAGGCATTGTTGTCGGTGTTGCAAAATTTTTCAATTCTCTCGCCACCAAGGATAAAAATGTGGCAATGGCACGTTGGATTTGTTCCCAATGCGCTAATGGTCGTCCGAAGACGCTCTTCGTGATTCTCCCAGAAGAACGACTTGGGTCCCACACTTTGATGTTCGCTGTGTGTTGCGTATAAGATATACGTGAAGATGGCACAGCGGTGATGAATCGATGAGCGTGCGTGTATATAAAATATTGGTAGTGGACTCTTCTTGTCTCAAGAAGCCTTCCACTTTATGACGTTCCACCATTTCATCTTTTACGACCACGATGATCCATTAGTAATTAGATTTTGTTTCGAAACACTAATGCGTGGAATTCGCTCTGAGCCCATTCGTTACGTCATCATAAACACTGAACGTGTTTTATGCGACTCTGCGATTCTTTTTTTGGATATATAAAATGACGACCAATGCCACATTTCAATATTTCACGGGTTTTGCAACTTTTTTCATTGGTTAAAATAAAAAAGAAATAACTTAAACTTAACCCAAAGAACAACATTAAGCTAGAAGTCTAAGATTTAAACGAGATATTTTGTAATCAATGACAAGATTTCATTTATAAGCCGGGAAGATCGCACGAACGACCAAAATCAATAAATAAACCCATGAATACCACTTTTAACTTATTTTTTTAAAAAAAAAACTATTACGTATACAAAAATATTATTATCATAAAATATGTTGTAAAGAATAAATTAATCATGTTAAATATCTAAAATATTATTTATTTTATTCTGAAATTGCGAAAAAAATAAATAAAAACAATAATATTCGCTACTGTTGGCACGGGCGTGTTTTTTCTCGTTCGCATTCGGTACGATGCGCCAAGTGTAAGTGAAAAGTGCTGCGAGAGCTCAGTCTGAGCTGTCACCGTTGTGATTTACGCGACATATTGATTAGTTAAAAATCAAAAATGTCCACCATATTATAAATAAATATTTTTATTCTTAGAATAATCCATTTTTTTTTTATAAATATTGACCTGAAATGCTTGGGGTTTATTTTCTATAATAAATGTGTAAGTGAGATGATGACATTTGAGTAGAACAATTTTTTTTATTTAAGAAACAACATACATATTTTTTTCCTTATTTATATATTGATAAATAATTTCAACAAAGTTAGAAAGACATGTATCTTATAATATTTAACACTATTATTTTTAATATAACTCCTTAACCTTAATAGGGACACATGAGTACCGCGAGGACATATGTGTCCCCATTAAAAACTCAAACAATATATATCAATTCATAAATAAAATAATATTATTATTAATAAAGTCCTATTTTTTAAAAAATATAAAAAAGTCACTCAGCTTAATGTTTCGCGACACTCGAACGGTTAAAATAAAATAATAAAATTACCTAAAATAATAATTGGTTTTTCAATAAGAACGACAAATATTATAAATCTTTCAAATTCACCTTCTTAATTTTGCATTGCTATATTGCAATATTCTTAGTTGATTATTTGCCCAAACTATTTCACTTATCACATTTAAAACAGTTATGTTTTTATGCGTGATTGGCAACTTGGATTAATCAGTAATGCCAATCACGCATCGGTATTTTGGTGATATATAAATAATATGAACTCTTTTCGTTTGTTATAATATTTAAATATAGTCTAAGACTACTTCTAGATTGCCGTATTTTACAAAACGCTAAATTTTCAATTAATAATACATTAGTAATTATATAATACGTTACCGCTTTAATTTACAAAATATAAATAAAAACTCCAAATATTTTATGGGTGCTTAGTCTTCTATAGAGCGAGTTATTATCTCTGCGCTTTAGTAGAGTTGACTAATCAAAATATAATATTTTTTCTTTACTTTACATATATATAAAATATAACAGTTTTTTGAGACGATCCTGAAAAAAGCTCTAGAAAAGCTCAGGTCGACTATTATTTGAGGGTGATTTTTTTTTGTTTAAAAAAATAATATTTGCATCAAATTTATCTCCGAAAACGGGTGCGTTTATTCTCCGGACTGCTATAACTAATAGCATTGAGTAAATACAAATATTTTATTGTAAACTCTAGATTTTGAATTAAAATCTACTGGTTGTTTCTTAGATTCCGCATCATCATTGCACTTAAATAAATCATCCCTTTGCTCTAAAGCTCTTTTTACGGCTCGAGAGCAATATCGAGGAACTACTTCTTACTATTCCAGCAGTGCTGTTAATTAATATTACACCGATGGGATATATTAGCGCCATTGCTCGCGAGTCCAGAAACAAGACCGCTAGACGTGGATTTATTTAATCACGACTCCTTGCGTGCGTGTGCGCAGATATTACGTGAATTATTATTATTGTGAGTAGAAGAACCGTGATCAAAATTGAGAACCTGCTCTCACCGGCTCGCCGATATCGACGAAACACTTTTAATTGATTTAATAATGGCCCCTGGGCCCGCTCGGACAATTTTGACGGCTGAAAGAAAAGCCGGATCGAAATAAGTCGCAGATGGAAGGCCGTTTTCGCAAGACGGCATCTCCGGGATTAGTCACGACGTTTTTCCTCGCACTTACAGATCGATTAGCAGCGCCTTCGTGAACGTGTGACATACTTGCAGGACGGTGAAAGTGGCGAGATTCCAAGCGAACACATCGCGTCCACTAGGAATTATTATTTATAGTTTAGACCAAGGCATAAATGTGGATTTAACGATGCTGGATAAGTATTCATGATAAGACACCGACTATTAAAACGTCTGTGGTGATTTAAAATTGAGTGGTTGTGCAATGGCGATAAAATTTAGGCTGATGAAGCTCATGCCACGTGATTGGTCACGGAGAACGATTATGCCACTCTATACAGAATTTAAAAAAAACTAAGCTTTATTAATAATATCATTTCAGATTAGTAAAATAATTAAAATAAAATCTATATATGTATTTCAATAAATGTGCGGTGGATAAATATTGCGCTCAGAAAAGCATATAAATATGCTACCGGCATATGGTGATCGGACCTAGCATAGCCTAAAATTCGGCTTCCGGCCGATTAAGTGTAAAAATAAGTATTTATTTTATCAATATTATTTATTATTAAGAAAAAAATAATACT
>JAGXCT010035995.1:0-39107 GCA_022495035.1 Philopotamus ludificatus | reverse complement strand
AAAACTTGTGTCAATTTTAGCTTCGTACATTCAAATCAGGCAATAGGAATTTACATGACTCCACTCAATCAAAATGAGCATCGAAATTCGATTCATTGTCAATACAATTATCGCAAAAAATCACAAAATTTATTACAAATCAGTAAAGTTGGCATGGTGGCAATTTGATATCCGAACGAACTGTTCCTCGACAGCAAAGAAAACAGAGTCGAAACAGAATGATCTGTCATATCTGAAGCGAATTGTTACAAAAACGGAAAATGGATTACTTGTGAAAAAAACATTGACCGACCAAAGATTATTTGATTTAATATTTAAGTTATCAATATTACCACTAAGATTAGAATCCCTTTTTAACGATAAATATATTACAGCTGCTGTGATGTAAAAAAATATAGAGATGACATATACAAATAAGGTTATATGATGAATTACTTTTTTTTATTTTCACGTATAAATTTTTCATTGGGGTTACATTTAAATAAAATATTATTCATTTCGTTGTAATTGACTATTCAAATATATTAAATCAGATATTTGTAGATTTCTCTTTAAATCACGTAATAATAATTTATTTCGCTCAGCGATGTATTATAGATTTACGAAATATCTAAATTGACCTTAAAAATATTAGAATTTTGTAGAAAACATCAATTTACGGGAAACGTTATAGAAGGGTTGACTGTATTAATATATATGTGATCCGGAAAATCGGACAATATATTCCTTAGCATTGATAAATGATATTTTTTATAGCATCGTATCAAGAATAATTTTATTAATAATATAAATATTTTTATATATAATTATATTAATATTTATAAAATACTTATATTAATAATAAAATTATTCTTGATACGATGCTATAAAAATATTATTTATATTTATAGTGGCCGAAAAAAGGGCTTCAAAAATACATTGATTATACTCCTCACCCTAGAATAACACAAGTTTAATCAATACGGTTAATGATTAGTGGCATTATTTTGTACAACACGATTTTTAAAAAATCGTCGAATCGTAATCAGTACTACGCATACACTCTTAGTAATAATAGAAATGATAAAAATGGCTCTTATGATATGGATAGAAATCTCAACGACAAAACATATCTATAGATAGAAACATTATTCAAAATACGGCACCAAAATTATTTGATAATTAAAAATGAACTGGACAATCGCCATCTGAAGATCAACAATCACAATTTTCCTGTTAGTAGAGGATGGTTTGAAAATTTTAAGAAGCGATTATAATATAAAAGTTCAAGGAGAAATCACGTCAGCTGACGTAGAATCTTTAAAAATATTAAATTAACTAGCCAAAATTATAAACACGCACAACCTATCACGAAAAGGAGTCGAACATATAGAATTTTTAGTACTTGCGATGATGAATGAACGATCTATACGTATGTTATTGATTTTTTTTCAATAAATATGTAAATTTATGTTTGGTCGATTGTTTAATAAAATAAAGGATATCAAAAAACTTCGATATTTTTTGGAACGCAAATACTATTTTTTTATGAACTAATTTGAAATCGCAATATTTTTTTTTTTTAATGCTCTAATTTTTTGTCTAAAATTTGTTTGACTTCTTTTCTAGTGAAAACATTATACTTACTATAAACATTGTACATTTTTTACCAAAAAAAATAAAGTTACAAAAGAATCATGAGACGAATCGAAAAAATCAGCCCTTAAAATTAAGTGGCGCTATCCGATTTTCATATAATTTATGGACATGGAGAACAAAGGTTTTTTTTTTCATTGCAATCAAATAATTGTTTTGTTTATATTCCATACCTGTAAACAAAAAATCGAAACAAAAATATTATCTTTTATAAATGTGTTGGTTATTAATGAATGAACATTAACGAAATTACATACATCTGAAAATCCATGAAAAATATTGTTTTTTTTTATGCTATACAAACTGAAAGTGTCGTAAGTATTGTATTTTTACCAATATTTATGATAATTGTTAATCTATATTTAATATCATGGATTTTATCTGCATTTTATTTCATTTAATATATGTTCTATTTATAATCCAAGTGTATAATTAATTTGATCTAAATTATGCTCAAGTTGAATCTCGTACACGATAATAATACAGAAGCCGAGAGTGTCAGAATGACGTCACTACAATACATTAAGTAACGAATCGTGTAGGACTCGTTTGCCTTATTTCCATCGCCGAGTGCTGGAATAGTAGTAAAATTTCCAAGTTGACTTTGAAAACGTGGTGAAGAAATTCTGAAGAACTTTGACAAACACAAATAACCCCGAGCGGAATTATTCCGGGCCAGCGTTTCCAAAACGTAACACTTTCTATCCAAAATTTTAATATGTCAAGTCGAAACAATACCATTAGATGTATGTTAACGTGCTTCGCGGAATCATCCTTTATTAAATTCTTACAACATTTTCGATGCAAAGTTCGGCTTAAAATTAGCAAACATACAAAGGCATTATAATTTAGCCGGGGAAAATATGTTTAATGAAATTATCCGACCGTGTAAAATTGTTTTAATACGGTATCAGTATTTGTTGTAGGAGTGCGCTGTACGTAGGTTATTGTTATGAACCCGGCTGGCTGCTTTCTTACACCTGTTTTAGCGTTTGTTGGTTCCAGGTGGTTTAAATTCCGACGTGAGTCTGATTTATGATGGGATGAAATGTTTGGCCCACTTTAAAGTTGGCTCTGAATTAAGGAAAAAAGGCCAAACTAACTTTAACTAACGAGGAAATGTAAATAAAATTATGGAAATGTGCCGGGGGAAACTGCAAAGAAATACTTATTATTTCAGCTCGTAATTTAATGTTATTCTACATACATACATAGCATTAGTAATAATCATTATCTCCTGATAAATATTGTTTAAAATCATATTTAAAAACTTATTCAAACCTCTTATTATTTATTTACAAATCAAAACTATCGGCAGCTTTCCATTATTTTATTTAACAATATTTCTAATAAAAATTCTGGATTACTAATTCACATTGCATTGATTGCTAAAAAAATCTTATGAGCTAGATAAGAGGTAGGCAGACATTTTTTGCAAAGGGCCATATCGTAAGAATTTTAGTCTTGGCGAACCAAGTGGTAAACGCGAAAATATTTACAATTCGAAATACAAAAGGTTTATGATATGTAGGAATTATTTTAAAATAGGGATTCGAGCAAAATCAAAAACTTTATATTAGACAAATATTTCTATACGTATATCATTTTAATTTTACTATCGATTTACTTACTCATCATAAATAGAAGATCATGTTTTTTTTTTAACAGTAGGGCGGTACGTATTTAAGAATAAAACTAACATGGCTAGAGCGAAAAGTTGAATGTTAAAATAATTAAATCAGCCTAAATTTAGCAAAATATCTATTAAAAAATAATGTGTGAATAAGATCAAAAAGGTTTTTAATAACTATTATTTATTTATTTGTCTACGATGGATGAATGGCATAGCAGAAAGGTTCCAAAGCGCCATTCATCCATATAAAGATTTGATAAACATTTTAAAAACTCCAAAGTTGCAAGGGGAATAAGTCTCTCACACTAATATTCCCCCCAGTGTCAAACCACGACACTGGTTAATATTAATATTATTCAAGTTAGATTTTAATTGATATTCTTTATTTTATAATTATTTATTCAAGGAAGAATAGATGGCATTTAATTAATTAATTCCAACGCGCCAAACAACCTATATAAATATTATTATAAAACAGTGTTAAAAAATCGCTGTATTCATAGTTTTCTTCGGACACCTTTCCAACTAAAAAAAAATAGTCGAAATGTTAGAAGTCCTACCATAGTTAAAGAATTGAAAAACATTTGCAATATTGCAACTACATGTTTTACATCAAAAATAATAAAAGAAGGTTAAAGATTAGCTGATAAATTAGCCTATTTTTATAGAAAATTATCCTATATTGAAATGATGTTTTAAGTTTAGAAAGGAGTTACAAAAATGATTTACCTTATAACATGAAATACATACAGATTTAGCACGGTAACAACAAAATATCGCTAATTATGTTTTAAAGGGTAAATCCAAAAATAATTAAATAATAAAAACGTGAAGTGTAGTAAAATATAATTGATTAATTTAGTGTTTTAGAAAAATTTAAGGGTATAAATTATATTCGAAATATTTTTGGAACGCACTTGTACATCACGGATTTGTATTTCATTACTGTTTTATTTTACCATATAGCCGTAATATATAAGTTCCTAGTATTAGTGGTACCAAAAATTAAATCATTTTTTTAACATTAGAAATATTTATTAAATATATTTTTACAATACTTTTAAATGTTATAATATATAATCTTCATCGTTATATATGACTGTTTGCCATGTTTCAGGCAACTTTTCAATTCCTCTTCTATAAAGGTTTTGAGTCAAAATAGATATTTAAATGATTCTCAATATCTTGAAATTTTTTTGTCCCTTAGCGAGTGTTCCATCGATTTAAATAGATAGAAATAAATATAAAATAGCGTTTACAGAATTACTCCCCTTCTATTGACCAAACTTGGACGTTTCGTTATCAATTTTTCATTCTATCTTTCGAGTTGTTGACAATAGAGCTCTGCATTTACCGTATTTCCTGGTCTCAAACAATTCGTGTAGATAAGATTCCTCGAATATCCCTGATTACACAAAAGCACCTTGCAAAGGGTAAGACCAGGCCTAGGGGTGGGGACAGGTACATCCTTCTTCGAAAACCATTGTTTTTTTCGAGTAACGTTATCGTACACTATCTAGTTTTCATCGCTTGTTACAATTCTGTCCAAAGATTTTTGAACTTTATGTCTGGATAACAAAGAGTGCTTTTTTGGAATAATTTCTCAATACTTAGACGAGGGTCGGCTTCCACTGTGGCCTTTAGCAAATGGATTACTTTTTGGTACCCCTAATATAATACTAGCCATAAATGACCACTTTAGAAAACAGAAAATCGTAGAAGAAACCTGAGACTAAGAAAACATATAAAAGATTTGACACTCGAGTATAATAATAAATATTTTATTTTTTTGAACAAAAGCTATATATAGATAAATATTGTCTCTCGAAGGAATAATAATTAATTATCACAAAACGATTCTATAACAAAGAATTACGGAATAACTACGTTTTTTTCAAATTAATATTTTATTAAATATTATAAATATTTTTGTTATCAGTATAAGAATATAAGATAAAAATCAGCTAAAAAATATGGGTCCTGGCAATGCACATCGCCATTCATTGTATTGATCTATTACATTTCGACTGCATACTATTATATGTAAATATTATTTAAATGTGTATCAGTATTTCATCCCTATACAGGCAATATATCACGTATGATTTATTGTCGAGTTTCTTTTAATGTATGCCAGACTAAACGGAAAGCTCTTTATCAAATTATTGTCAGTGCAACAAGTGGTCGGTTGCATTGAATTTCCGGCAGTGGAAAAGCCTTCCGCCCCATTGAAGACTCCAAATGAAAATGAAATATTTTTCCGCCCATCAAAATAATCGTAGTGATATGAATATCCGACTTATATAAACGTGAATTTATCATATTATGGGTATCCATATAACACGTTTCCGATTTGGGCGAGTCTGTTTTTAATGCGAATTCGGTTGAAATGTAAAAAGTTTTTATTCGAGACCATCAAAAGTTTTATCGTGTAACTGGGAGCTGCGGCATCGGATCAATTTGCTGCAACGTTAATGCGAGCATCAGATTTCATCGGCAAAATCTGAACCCGATTTCAGCAGACGAGATAGAAATCTGATACAAAAATCCAATCAATCCGTATAAAAAAGTAGTTTGAATGGAGGTTGAGATTGGTTGTTGATTGCACGGAAATATCCAAGATTGCATCTGTGTTTCAGGCGTTCGTTCGCAATCAAGTTTCGTAGTTATTGCCGTTTCATCATAGGACTTTTGTTTCTATTTTTAAAAGCTATATGTATGCAAAATTAGTATCGAAACACATTCGATCTGGTGCGACAGTGTAGTGTTGCGGTGTGGTACGGGACGAGTCAAGCGAGAGGAAAACTTTAAATTCGCGAGTTTTCCTTTACGGCGGACGTGACAGTTCGACTCGCGGAAAATTTCGCCGGGAAAGTGGGGTTCAATGGGACGTGAAGTTTAATCAATGTTAATGGTTCGAAAATCGAACGAATTTGCCGCCGAAGGAGAAAAAATGGGACAGAACAAGACTTATAGCGGAGACTCAAACGCCCCAAACTTTAAACAGCTTCAAGAAACAAATTTCTCCGCGGGCTGCACGAACAAATACGACGGGGGCGGGGAGGGGTCACGCCAAATTAAAGCTATTTCGCAAAGAATAGAAGTGACAGAGACAAAAATAAAGCTTCTCCCCGCTGCTTTTGCTCGAAATCCATGAATAAATAAAACTATTACTAACTTAAATAACGCAGAATGACGAGGAGAAACGTTTCACAGTTGTTTTTATTAACAAAGTTTGTACTGTAATTGATTTCAATTTAAATAACCACTTTTATAATTATTTATTTTAATAAAACATTATGCAAATTATATAATAAACATATTTATACTGAGAATATACGACTCGTTACTGAGAATATACTACAAATTATATATTACAAAACTAATTCGTGATAAATTGATACGTTTTATTTTAGTCGAGTAGAGTGATGTGGCATAACAGACTAGTTGAACTCCAGATTTTTTTTTGGCCGTGGTCTGGCTTTATCGTGTAATAGGATAACGCCTTTCTGATTGACGAGTGCAGGACGCTTTTCCAAGTAGTTTTTCATGAACTCTTTGCAGCTGCTGAACGTATGTATCGGCAATAATCGTTTCGTTGCGCTTCATCAGCTCGTGATGGATTATTCCTTGACGATCCCACTAACACACAATAAAGATTTCTTCACGAATATATAATAATAAGGTATTCCATTTTTCATCGCCTGCTTATGTCCTGTCTAAAAAATCTCGATCTTATGGCGTGAGAGTTGTGGCAATAGACATTCGGTCTGCCTTATTCGGTCACTGAGATTATGTAGTACCCATATGTCTAACTTGCTGACCTTCCCCAAATTTTCCAGGTGTCGATAAGCTGTAAATTGTGATGTATTGAGTCTCTTTGCATATTCCCATGTCGTTTGACTTAGATTTTGTTCTGCTATCGCATTTAAAATGTCGTCATCGAAGTCGGAAGGGCGACCCACCCTTGGTTCATCTTTCAAAGACTCATCTCGGAACAAAATTTTCACAAACCAATTTCTAACTGCCCGATCGGTTATCAGGCTTTCACCGTATACACTGCATATCTTTTTGGCCGTCGCTCTAGCACTAGTGCCTTGTTTAAAGTCTCAAAGCATCACATGACGACTATGGACTTTTTGATTATATATTTTAAACCTTCGGAATAACACCACTGTAACGTCCACCACACTAAATAGTTGTCAATACCTGACAAGGCACTTATATATCTAGTGAAAACAAAAATCCCCTTGTCAACAAAAACTGACTACCTGAATCGGAAGTTATTAATGACTCAAACTAATAAATGAGTTGATATGGAATGCTGTATTTTAAAATAATTTATACTTAAAATAGTAATTATCAAAGTAAATCCTAGATTGATGGAGCAATATATAATACATTAAAAATCGTCATAAAAAAAGATTTGAGAAAACAAAGCATTTATTCCTTGAATGATTCGTATCCGAGATAGAAAATATATTTTTTTTTTAGATCTTATCAACCAACAGCTTTCTTTAATTCACGACGTCTTGCAATAACATTTTCTCACTATGATCTTAGTACGAGATTAAAATTTTTAACGTGACCTGCAGATTTGTACTAGTGGATATCAAATAATGTAAAAAAAACAACTTTTTAAACAAAAAACACAAAAGTGGATCTCCTGATAATAAAAACAATACAGGATAATAATGAAAAATAAAAAACTTCACGTTAGACATGTCGTTAGTATTTTTTTTTCTTAATGGGCATTGAGATATGTAAATTTGAAGTACATTATTATGACTAGATGACTGAATCTAAAAAAATCTAAAATAAATAATAATTATCGATATTATATTATAAATAATATAATATCGTTTGATATTAATTGTATTAGCTTAGAATAAAAAACTTGCTTGTTTTCTATGATTTAAAATTATTTCAGGTAATTTTCGTCAATTATGTGGTAAAGATCAAAGTATTCTCGCAATAAAGTCAAAGAAAATGTAGCCAAATGCAATTGTATTGATGTATCGTCTGAATTAAACTCACCGCAAAGGGTCTGTCCCTTGCTACGTCGTTACACTTACGTCCCATAATAATACCGATTGCCTCACCTGCAAACCCCATAATGGTGATAGAAAAGACCGACACGGTCTCGAATGACCCCGGCCTCCTCGAGGGATGCGCTTTCACCCCCTCCTCTCGCTTCGGCGTGTCCTTTGTTTCATTTTACATGTCCTTCTAGGGCTCCACATCCCGCGCAGTAACAGATTCCACTATTTGCTGTTTTATGCCCTTTCAAGTTTGATAACCCGCTTTTATTTGCCGATAGGCTGTGACGTTACGACTGAATAAATTGCCGTTTTACTTTTTATTTATTTTCAGCGAGCGCCCGCGGGTTTATTACCCCTGACTGCCGCGTCTACGGCCATAACCCCGTGCGGGTTACTGCCGATCGATACAGATTTGATGGATTGATGACACCCGATATCATTATACTTAATAACCTACTTAAATATTATAATCTAGTGCCGAAGTTGGGGGTGTGTGCTTTCCGGGGAGGCTGTATAAAATTCGGCCCCGAAATTACATTGTCACACTTTTATGATGGATAACTAATTTTTTTAAACTCGCATTTGGGAGCAGCGGCGCTCGTTAGACATAATTATAAAAGTACAGCATCATCCGGATGACATATTTTTTTTAAATAATTTTTCCGTAAGCTAATTTAGCGAAAAATTTATATAAAATAAATAAATATATATTCGTTTCGCCATATGAAAAATGCGTAAAATATTATATATAATCCAATAAACCCTAACGCGATAACATTAATTATATTTGAAATGGCCCATAAATAATAATGGTGTGGCCCAAATATGACAGCACACACATAAGGCGGAGCTGCTTCTGTTGAATGAATCGTCTTAAAATAATATTTTATTAATCAAATATTAATATTAATCAAATATTAATATTAATAATATAAATAAAACGAATTTTAATTTGTAGTTTTAAGCCCTTTGACTTTCACGGTTTTAAACCAACTGGACGACTCTAGAGCAAAGCTTTGTATATGAATTTTATAGCTATTGCTGTATGAACAGGTCTGCTTTTAAGACGTACACTACAGAATTATGTAGGGGAGCTACAAACACCATTTTCATACATTCCTAATAATTCTAATTTAATAGCACCTTAACACAAAATGTTGTGCTGAAAAAATACTTTTATTGTTAATAAATCACTTAAAGCTCTCAAAGGATGTCAGTTAAATAGAAATTTTCTCTAACTGAAAATATGTTTCAAACACAATGTATAAAGAAAAGCTTATATTTTTTAATTCTTCCTGGTTGCTCGAAATGTACTTTGAAAATATGGTTGTATAACAGCAATCTCTGTATTAATATCTCCTCTGCTCGGCTGTAAAATCCACAACATAACTGGATTATTTCTACATCAATATTTTAAACATACTTATTTCAACCGCAATACGTGGACAAAAATTTTCAGTACAAAATATATTATATACTATTATATATAAAATAGACAAAAATTACTATGCTTATAAACTCATTGTGCTTATATTTTTATTTCAAACATTTGCACTAATACTTTTTTGCATTACTAACGTATAATATTAAGATAAATAAAATAGACTACTTTAAAAATATTTATAATATAAAAGTGACATGTTTATATATACCCTAGACTCTAGGGCCTAGAGCTATAGTCTTATCTGTAGCTTAATAATGGACTTGACAATGAACTTGACATGGAAAGCACTTTTCAGTGCTTTACCATGCCTTCTTTTGTTTTTAAATTTATAAATATAATATACAGATAATGTCATTTTTTTAATGCTATTAAAGATGCATTCATTTTTATAAATATTTTGCTAAGCTGTCCTAAATAATCCTTTAACTACTAAGATGTATCAAATTATGCAATAAAAAGATTTGTATTTAAATACAATCTTTATATATATATATTATTCTGTAAAGAATATTAACACGTTCTTTCTCTGTAAGATAACTCGAGAAGAAACGTTCGAGATTATTGGAGAACCCTAAATTATCTAGTTTTAGAATGAGTTTAGCATGATCGACTTTATCAAACGCTTTTTTAAAGTCGTTACAGATAACGTCGACTTGAACTTAGACAGTAAAGCAATGGTTTGAGAACATCCTTCAAGATCCATATAATCCTTAGTAGTTTAAAATTAGTATAGAGTATCCATTTTTTATCTCGAATTATCAAATTGTCCAAAAACGGTTTCTGTAATGAGCGAGATTTTTAATGACGACAGCTCGAAAACAATCGTGTCATCTGAAAGGGGTATATTTGTAACGAAAAATAGACCCCAAGCATTCCAAATCAAGATATTGATATATTTTTCATGAATTTCTTATATTATTATTATATATTATTCTAATAAAAATAATAGAAGTTCATAATTTGGTCGATATATTTGATTTTTAACTAATAAATATGACGCGTAAATAACACTCTCGGCGATGTCTCGTCGCAGACTGTGGACACACGATACCAAGTTCTTGCGGCACGTGCCAATCATACGGTTTTACTAGCCTTTACTACATGAGGGAGTTTGGATTCTAGCTAGTTTATACATCAGCTCATGGGTACAGAACTGGCTGTGGTATGTAACCCTTAAGAAAATAAGGTTGATTTACTTGGCAAAGCACTTCTTCAAGAGGACAGGTGAAATATGCGAATGAAAAAATTAGTATTAATTAATAAAGTATCGACCTTGTTCAAATAACAAAATAAGATTCAAAAGCCTTTTGCAAATCTTATATGGGTTCCTTGGCTTCTATATCGCGGGCTTCGAGCTTCTATGACGTTCGTCTTGAGAAATTCTCATTATATACATAGCACCTTAGTCATACGAGTGCTATACGATAAATTGGTTCGGAGCTTGCTCGAATCAGGCTCCATTATGTTGGCGCCTTATGACGCCTCGAATTCCCTCGGATTAGAGAAGATATAGAAGAAATATCTTAGATATCTCTACATGAGGGAGTTTGGATTCCACCCATGTTAATACCTCAGCGCATGGGTACAGGGTTGCCTGGGGTATGTAATCCTCAAAATAAGAAGGTCGATTTACTTCTTCAAGAGGACAGGTGCTCTCTGAAACTCTCCGGTAACCAAAGCTATTATCCTGCTCATCCACTAGGCCGAATATGTAGATATATTTGATGTTATTATATATAAGTTATTCGAGAAAAATTAACGTCCCAAATAGTCACCGCGTCAAGGCTAGGTTAAAAATTTAGAAACAAGAGTGGAAATGTTGGGTTTATCATTTTTTATTGTCGATTTGGTCGAGTTTGTCTGTCATTATAGGGATGGTTTAACTCATCTTGGTATATGATACAAGTTTTGATAATTTTTTCAGATCAATTAAATTCGAATTCATTTTTACAGCATTTATTTCGTGCAATATCTTCAATTATCAACTTTTACGACGCAATATTTTCCGGTAGCGTCTCAGCGCCATAAAACGGCGTCATTACATTTATAATCCCACACTTTGATATACGTCTGCGCGTCTACAACATGCACTTTAGTTTATGACAGTTTAAATTTGACGCTTCCTCATATTTGATCCTGGTGTACCTATGCTTTTGATGTCGGCACATCCTTGGCAAGACGCGCGGCCCCATTGTCTGGCCAGGATCGTTTACATACAATAGTAAACATTTAGGGGCACAAAGGACGATGCGCACTCGGCGTCGCCAGACCAATTCTTTGTCTGTTAATTTCCGTCTTTTCCCCCCGATTATGACATTCGCAAACGACCGCTTCAGGGGCCGCTTCTGCCGCCCACAAAGGGCGCATTCTGCAGATGCACTAGAAACAAAATCACATCCTCATCCCGGAGGGATTAAGTCTTTTGTAAAGGCGAAAATAAAAACGGGACAAAGCTTTGAAGACTGTGCATGTATGTGTGTATCTACCGGGATCCCGTCCCCTCGCTAACCGGGACTCCTTCCTCTGTATGTTTTTTTTCCATTCCCGTTTCATCCCCTTTCTTGGCCCGTTTCAACATTTCAAATGTCGTACTAATGAAGCTTTTACTAGATAAGTTCGACCGTAAAAACTTCCGTCGCGAGTGGCAAATAACAAGATAGCTGGTGGAAGGTCCTCGCGCCCATTATGAAATGTATATGTCCAAAGTTTCGGGACTCCCTAATGTGTCTGCTTTACTTTTTTCGGTCTTTGCGTAAAACGTACGATCATTCACATTTGATACACGTTTACATCCCATCAACATGTGAGAGGGTGATGTCGAATTACCGTCGACCTTGAGTCGTCCATTTCTAAACTGAGAAGCAGAAATTCATCAATTAATCTTTATTAATTATAGCAATCGTGTGTGGGGAACGAAATGGATGGGGGAGTGTAATGGACGATAGACCTAAGTAAGTTTACGCCTTTTATCAAGTCAATTTATGACCGGAAGCTGGTAATAGTATCGGATGTGCACTTAAGAATATCAATGGTAAGTAACGGAACAAGATTTTTAGTGCTTGAAGGCTTCTTACTTCCTGACTCAGTGGTTGATAAAAGCATAATAATTAAAAAAATGTGCTTCAAACCAGCGTTGGATTATTTTGGTAAACGTTATTTAAATTGCCATGATTTAATATATCAATACATTTATGTTGAATTATTATTTAGCCAATATTTTTTGGCTAAAAAAATAGTGTTAAAATTATGCATTTTTTTTGTTTAATTCTTTATATAATAATAAAATTATTATTAATTTGTACATTTCAACGTGTTGGACGAATATGGACGCTAATGCTTCATCATAATGTTGTGGTCAACAAATTGATTTCCGAAATTTTCCAGTTTTTCACAATTAAAAATCGCCGAGCACTCTTGAAACTTCTTGGTAACATACAATAAAGTATACAGTATGACTACAAACGTCAAGTTACGTCATAGATAGCTATACTAACACAACGACAATCAATTTTAATAATAAGATTTAACAAAGCCTACGAAAAAAAATGAAACACGAGTACTTAGAACCAATTTTAATAAAATACTGTATTTTTGAAACGCTATCTAATATTTTCATGTTTCAGATAAAAATATATGATTTTGTATTTAATGAAACAAAAAAATACAGTAAACCCTCGTATAGCGCTTCCTTCTAGAGCGCCGTTTTCTATTCTTTATCAACATTAAATAAAACACACGACATTGAAGTTTGATTATTTATATGGACAATGCGAGTAATTGCAAATCTTTGCTCTGGGAATATTAAAAATAAAATTAATAATCTTTAAAAATATACTAAAAGTAGAACAAGGTCATTTATAATATGCAAATGGAAAATGTTTAATGTATTAAATTTGTTAAATTTCGAAAATATAATTATAAAACCTAACCCTAATTTTCGTATGCGTGCCTAATCTTCTATAAGGCGGGTTTCTATTGCATTATCTCTATCTCGGCGTTATATGATGTTTGAATGTTCAATAATTTATAGCAGCTGATAATCGTATAACGCTCTCTGAGGCGTATTAAATCTTTTTAATAATAAGTGAAATCATCAAAATAAAATGATTCGATAAAATGTATTACTCATTTAAATAAATAATATCGAATGTTTATTTATTGTGACAAAATATAATATCGAATTTGAATTTCGATATGTAAATTCGATCAATATGTCAACGGTGTCTATTCTGAATAAAATATTGTCGGCTACATAGTAAACAGGGGCGATGCAGGGCGACAGTTGCATTATGAAGAGTTTTACAGGCTGTTACAATGCAACACTGTATGCCGCTTGGTGCAGGCCAGGACACATAAATATTCAGCTCGGGTTTGACCCAGTCTTCCTGTTGTCATACCTCAGGGCGACGAGTGTGGTCGATAAATTAAAGATGGCGAATCCGGATGAGGGTTGACAGGGGTTCGCAGCTTTGGCGAGCGGGCGAAGCGCGCTCGAATCATGTAGATTATCACGCTGCCCGTCGACCAAATGTTGTCCATTTTTTCCCATATTTATTCCTTCCGCCGGACTTCTGGTGGCAGTGAATATCATACGTGACGACAATACTGTAACAGGAGCCTCCCGGAGGACAATGCAACTGTTTTCAGCGGCTGACTAAGGATTCTGGTTGGCCTCTGCATTTTATGTCGTAGGTCGCAATGGGTTTTTCAGAAAATAACGAAAATATCAGCAATTTTATTAGCAGAAAAAATATCATAATTTGGAATTTACACTACGGTTTTTTTAATTTAATAATTATCGAAACACGAACTTTATTAAAAATAAATCCTTTGATTTAAATAATTTGTTTAAAAATCATTTGTATGTGTAATTTTCCTATACATTATTTTTTTGCTTCAGTGTAATAATATAAATGGATGCCATAACTGGAAATCTTAAGGACCACTAGAATAAGTCTCTCATACTTATATCCCCCCCCCGCCTCCAGTGTCATAAAGAATTCCCTGATTTCACTCTTTGTCGAAAGGTTAACTTATCCGAGTACTAAGCTCAGTCGCGATTAACTTACATTATCGTTATAACATGTATGTTACCTACAAGCCACGACACTTAAAATTTCTATCCCCTGGTTTTTACATTAACCGATGCTTTACCTTTATTTAAAGAACTTTTTTACAATTCCGTCATAAGCTCTATAATTTTATAATAATGTATTTATTCAATGTTTTTATTTCATCTTCAGGAATAGAAAAAACATCGTAAAGAATGATCTTCAGCAAATACAGAAGCTATGGTATCAAAGTAGTATTGTTTTTTGGAACACAAATCACACCTGATACATTTTTAACTTCCAGCCATAAAGTTATAATAAAATATATACCATTTTTAAAATAAGTTATATCCGAGTGTACCAACATAAACAAAGAATATGAGAACTTCTGTAAATTACAAATATTCTGAAAAGCTTCTAATCCAAACTTGTACAACATTAAACATATTTAATAATAAAAGTTAATTCCTGAAATTTAGTTAATAAAAATATACATTTTATAATTAACATTAATTAAACTTAATTTTTATTAGTTTTAACATAGACCATATTAGTTTAAATTTCTATTATTCGTTGATTTGAAATAAATTAGAAATCGTTAGCAACTAAATTTATTTTAAATAAATAAAAGTATGAATATAAAAACTGATAATTAAAAATTTACGAGGTTCTTATACTATTTTGCCCCTTGGCGTCCTTTTGTCCGTGGACCTACCTTGCCCGTTCAGAATTATGTATTTTTCTAAACTAATTAACTTCAGATGTGTTTGTTCTTTAGGGCTGACTTTTTTAAAACGGAAAAATTTATAGAAAAAATGATGTAATAGGAAAATTACATTATTTGAACGAATATTATTAATTTTATGATAAAATAATGACCCGCGATTTGTATTATAAAAACAATTCACATAACCAGAAAATTTAAATATTGGGATCAATGTTGACAATGTCAGCTCATCAAAAATAATACTGTTACTAAGTGGGATGAACCTGTTGCTTCTGTAGCAATTGTTCTCAATTTGGATTCGAATCAGTGAGGTAGAGTGTTAAATCTCCACGTTCAATAATTTTAAACCGATATCTTTTTTTTCGTAAAAAGATTGGCGACCGCGCTAAAACTCGTATCCAAGAGGTATAAAGATGAAAAAGTTATCAAAAATTTTCCTGTGATAGCCTATAATGCAAGATAATCAACAGCAATATTTTTCTGATGCCAGAACCACTGATATTGTTCTTCGTTTGTGCGTAATCCAGCGTAAATGGGTGTCGATTATGAGGACCCCAATTTACATCTCACAGACCCCCATTTTTTTCATTGGACCCCTGAACAGCTGAAAACGATCCATAGGGGCTATATACACCACTTTGGGAATTACTGCCATAACATCTCCAATACAAAATATTTTTTCATGTTAACACATTGCCAACGGGGTGAATCGCTGTCAAACATGCGCTGGGGCGGGGCGCATTCGACGAAATTTGGTGAAACTTCGTTTTTTACAAAAAAAACATAATTCTTTCATTAATCAAGATATGGAGTCGAATTGAATTACTCGAACTTTAACAGTTACTAGATAATTATTGCAAACAAAATAATTTATATCTTATGGTAGGGGTCACCAAACTTTTTGAGTCAAGTGATATCGCGTGTCGGCATTGGACGTGACGGCAATGGCGACTAGGCACAATCATGGTTTCGTGGATTCTATGGAGCTATGAGGAGCCAGGCCGATATCCAGGCTAAATCAGTAACGTGAATGCTAAAGGAGGTTCCCGTAGCACCCGACCAGACCGTAACTTAAATACGAATTGGCCCTAGCCTCGTCTAATTATTATTGTTACAAACTTCACATTGTTACAGACTCCCGGATTTATGTCTGGCGACCTGACCCGTATCGAAGAGCCAAGATAGCCTGGTGGACAACCGTCACACTCCTGACATCATAACTGAGAGCGACGTGTTTCTGCTGGAGATCGCGTAGTGTCCTCCAGGTGGCAAAGACTCGCCTTATGGTTAGAAGGCCACTTAAATAAATAAAAAATAGTAAGGTCACCAAACTTTTTTGAAACGGGCCGAATTGAAATGATTTTATATGCATTTGCCCAAAATCCGATGTAAAAGTTACAGCCGATCAAACGCCTAATGTCAGCTAGCGTGTGATATGCGCGGCCCGGACATACACGAAAACACTTTTGACGTGGAATTTACGACCCCCGTTAACAATGAATTAATAATTTTAGTTGAAGAGTATTTGATTACTAGATTCGATTAATACGAGATCTTTAGACAATAAAAAACAGGGATTTTCTATTAATTTATTCGCGAAAAGTCTTGATATAGACAGACAGAGGAAATTTAATACATTTATAAATAAAAATAGCATTAAAAGGATATATTTAATTGTTAATTACAGTTTTATTACGGTGTCTTTATAGAATGCGACGTTTTTCAGCAGCACGTTATTCATTGCTGCCTTTTTGATGGACGCAATAAAAGATTCATTTGCCTCCTCGACAACCTCTAACAGCAACCACCACTACCACCACCGCCGCCATCTGCAGGTGTGTCATTGTTGCGGATTGGCCGGCTTTGCAACGACATAATTTTAATGCCTACTCGCCGCCATTGTGATGCCAGGGACGTTTAATGCTAGAGGCAGCCATGACACGGGGCCACTTTGTCCCGGCTCCCCCGTCATAAGTAAATTTCACGTTCCGGGGGCCTCCATAAAAGAGGTCATGTTAATTTTTAATGAGGGCCCCGTGTGAAACGGCGCCATGGGCCGAGTGCGGTCCGGGGGCCGCGTATTTAATACACCGGCGCTACATCATCGCGTTTTATGTCGCCTAAATATATCTATCAATATGTAATGAGCTGGCCGCTGTAACATGTCGTCATCGTTATTATCGTTTAATTGGACGAAACATGGTTCGACCGTGTCTTTAATTTTTAATTAAGTCCCGGACCTTGGTCGGCTACTGTACGAAGCAACACCTCGTCATTAAAAAAAATATTGCCCCAAAATTCAAAGAGGGAATTTACATAAGACGGCCACCTCTATTGATTCCAATTCTATATAGAAAAAAACTATAACTTTATCATGCTTCGAAATATTATATTCAATCCTAATAGTTAGGGTTTGATTCGTATATACTTGAATCCAATGGCTACTCGTGGGTAAGATATTTGGGGGTGCTGCGAAATGTCGCAGCTTGACAGGGCGCTTAGCGACTAGACCCGCCTCACCCCCCGCACTCCTCTGCCCACCCGCATAGATAACTAAAATGCATATGATTTCTCACCACAGAACCAGTATGCCCTGGAAAGGAAAACCCTAAACCAGGGATGAGCAACCCGCGGCCCGCCACACTATCTCGGGCGGCCCCTCACAGATTTTTAATATTTAAAAATCCTAGTAACCCGCAGCTTTATTGTACCCTAGGCACATTTTTATACTAGGTGTTTTTTTTTTAATAAAGAGATAATTTGGGTTCATCATTCAGTATCTGTGGTTATTGCGTTTTCTGCCTCATATTCAAAGAAGTAAGGTCCAAGATTATTACTCCACACTAAACTATAACTTTTACGTGATGCAGACTACGTTGGTAACCTATTCTTGGATTTTCTGTCCCCCAGAATCGCATATTTTGTTTGTTAACAAATCCCCGTTTAGGTGGAAGTGGGCCTTGTCGCCCATAATAAGATTGTGAATGGAATCAGCTTCTTGTCTTGCCAATTCTTGGCTCTGGACAACATACGCTAATCGATTCCGATAATCTGCTGGCTTCAGCTCTTGCACTAGCTGTATATTATACGGATAGACATGCAGCATCCTTTGAATCCTCTGGACCGAGGTTCGGGTCATCTCCAACTGCTGGGACCCCCCTGGAGTTGGCATTGAAGGCTCACCACGTGGTAAATCGTTCACAGACCCCTGAATTTTAAACCTCAGAAATAAACGAAGTATAGTTTGTTTATCTGGAGGTTTACTGACCTTAAAATGACATGTGTAGGCCCTTTGCGTTAGTACAATTGATCGTATGTTTTCTATATAGAATTCGATTATTTTAAGTCGTAAATTTCTCCATAATTAATTTCCAAGGATAACGCCCTAATAATCTAGAATCAAATTTAAAAAAATAATTAATTGTAGAAAGATAGACAGGGTTATTAATCACTCATGACTCGTTATAAGCACATATTGTCTAGAAAAGAGGAAAACGGATACCGCGATAAACCTCCTTCTATCTGTTTGGACAGAGCCGGGAGGATAAAATCCGATACCAACATTAGTAAAAGATACACTTCCAAAACCAGCAATGGCCAAGAGGGGAAACTCTTTACTAAAAAACCGCATACCAAGACGGCTTGAATCCCCGCGGTATGGACACGAAAGAAGAGCCCTCACGTCACGTGTGAAACTTGTGTTTTTTGGCCTTTCAAGAGTCTGGTAAGGCCTATATGCTCAACAAGTGAGTGTTTTGTGGCTGGCAAATGATGATGATGATATAAAGATATATCTCGACGAGTCACCTCTGCTTAAATCAGATCTTCGCTTATAATATTGGCAAGTTTAACATTAAAACGTTGAATGTTAGATATATATTCGTGTCCACTTGTATAATGAAGAGCCGCATGCGTCTGTGCCAAAAATAAAATCAAATGGATTCCATAATTTATTTAAATAATGACATCTCGTAAAGATATTTGCAGATATCAATTCTTTATATTAGTATATGAAAATGAATCATAGGAATCACAGGACCACGACCTTCAGTCATTAGTTACAATGACCGAGGAGACCGATTGCAATATTGTGTCTAGCCACGTTTGGCTACAAATTGGCGATACCTTAGTTCACCTCTCGCAGACAAATGATAGAGAGGGCAAAAGTAATCTCTGACACGGGCCAATTACCATTAAGAAATAAATTTCCAGCCAATAACCGAGCGGCAAACGTTTGAAGGCTGGAATGAAACTTGGCTCGACCTCAATGAATCACGGCGAAAGCCAGCGGATACGGCCGCCATATCGGGTGACCGCCGGATTGTTTTTATTTGGGACCGGGACCGCGCATTAATCTGTCGGCCGCCTTGTCACGTCCATGCGTTTGGTCGTATTAATAAGTGGCCGGCCATTAACGTGCGTTTTCGTAAACCGTCACCACCAACCGGCGACACCAATAAAAGGTCATAACTCGCCTCCCCACACCAGTGTGACGTCACGGGGACCCCATCGTGAGCAATATCGTTTTGTACATATACCCGCGATGGGTATATAAATTTAAATTTTCTTGCAATCCAGATAATTAACAAATTAACTCGACTAAAACAACATGAAAGGTTCGCACGAATATCACAATAAATATTCAAGAGTAATGAAAATCATTTATTATTTTATATCTCAATATTCTCGCAACATCACGTTTTAGTATTTTTTATTAATGACAAATTGTAGATCTCAACCATTTATCAAATAAATAAATAACTATTGGCTGCCATTAAAATGATGAAGGGTTTAAATCTTGTGTATGCAAAAATTTACATGTACTGTTAAACTGTTTTTTTTTTTAACTAAAGATCAAAAATATTTCAGACGTGATACCATTGATTAAGAGAAAGTAAATATACCCTTTACACCTGGGGTGAACAACCTTTTTTGTTACAAATTTAAAAATGTTGTACGGGCCGCTTGTAAGAAACTTATGATAATAGAAACATTGAGTGATGAACTCAAATTATCTCTTTATTAACAAAATAATTATAGTATAAAATAATAATGAAAACACTCATTAATATGTGGATAAAGATTACGTAATCCGTCACGGTGAAACCAAACGCGTCGTCCGAACGGGGTCTATTTTCCATTATAAATTATAAAATCCAAGCATTTCAAACTCAAGATATTGAGAAAATCTTGATCAAAATCTATAAAAAAAATGTTTCTATTATTTGTGTTACAACGGAAAAATGTTGTTGGATATCGTGTTATAGGAGGGTTTTCTATATACATATTAAAATATTAACTGAGATTTTTTTTAAAGCATCTTGAATTCTTTGCTCTACTTTTTGCAAAAGATCAGTTGTTTCGTTTATTAGCGTTTGACTAATTGGAATAAATACTATGCAGTTTGATCTTTATTGAAATGAGAGGTTTAAAGGCTTATTTTACGTTCTTCTCAAACATTAATGTTTATATGTATATATTTTTTTTATTAATAAAATATTTTACTGATTCTGCTCTTTTAACTATTTCGTCACGGTGACTCAAAACCAACAGCGTCGTCCGAAGGGGTCTATTTATAAGGGCAAATAGACCCTAAGCATTTCAAGTCAAGATATTGATGAAATCTTCATCAATATCTTATTTTAACAATAGATTATTGTAACAATAAAAATAATTATTTATAATACGTTTAATAATTTGGTCGATATTATGGATTTTTTAACTAATCAATACGACGTGTAAATAACATGTGCACTCGACGATGTCCCATCGCACACTGAGGACAAGCTACCGATGGACCGACCGCCAAATTTTCGTGGCACTAGTATACGTTTCACTCGCACTTGGCACATCGTTACGAATGCACTGCTACAGACACGTATATTATTGTTTTTATTTTTTCGCATTTTTTTTGACTTTTTCAAACAAATACAAATAGTTTTTAAAACATAGGGTTAATATTAAAAAAAATATTAGAGAGAAATCAAAAACTAGGAGTCCCAAATAAATCCCCATCGGCACTGCTAGGTTAGTGCCAAATTTGGCATTACTTCGTTGCCATTAATTGGTACAGTAAACCCCCTTTAACGTCCAGATAGGCTCCACGTTATAGTGGGGGACGTTATAGGGGGATAATTTTATTTTTTTATTTGAAGGAGATCAGTGCATCAAACATTTTAATTTTCCTTTTTTTTACATGTTTACTTATTACAGCGCAAATGACTTGACTCGCGCGATGAGCGATATCCTTTCATATTTTGCCTGACGTAATCTTCCCAAAACTTGCTCAGCACGACAAAGATCAACACGACATTTTATTAGTTCAGTTTATAAAATTACAAAATATTTTTATGAAAATTCTCTATTTAGCGTTTAAAAATATGTACGTTATAGAGAGGTTTGACGTTATAGGAAAAAACTGCCGCAAACGTTATAGGAGGGGACGTTTATCTAAAATGTTAAAATAAAATCCAGTCATGCATAGTTCGAATATTTAATTTTTAATAAGCTTTCAAAGAAAATTATTAATTTTCCTGCCTTCACCCCAGATTTTAAATCAGTCCTACTCTCTGTTGATTTTTCCAATCTCAATTTCCGGCGACCGTCGACGCCAGCCGACGCAACCAATAAAAGGCCATAATTCGAGCAACCCTGCTGGCGTGACACTAGGACCATTACAATCCTGTCCATTTTGTTCGACGTCCTTGTTGCGCGGCCATTTTAATAAAATGATTACAAACGGCGTCGGGATTAAATGGTTCGCGGACGCCATGAATTTTAATGGGCCGCAATAAGTGTTCATCTCTATATACAAATATAATTTTTATTTACGCTAATAAATATGTATGTACAATGTGTTTCACTAAAACAATTTGTGCGCGTACGTGATCAAACCCCTCTAGCCAAAAATTTTGAAAAAAATATATTTTCAATATGCATCCTATAATCATTTTAATAAGTATTTACATACATTGCTGACAAATGTCATGCAATATTTTATATGTAATTACATATTTTAAAATATGTTGCACTGCAATTGAAATAATTGCTAAAAAAATATATGGCATTATTTTGCAGCTGATCTCTTTCACATGAGACCTTTAGTATAAAAGCAGGGATCCTGCAAAAATATAATTATTCTTTATTTTAAAATGATACGTAAAACAATTTTCGAGGAATGCTTTCCGAATTTTCTCATTTTCATACTGAGAATGATTGGCCACAATCATATCATGCCGAAGAACGCAAATAATAGACGAAAATCTTTTTTTGCACTCGTCGGCATATGTTTGCTCGCCATGTGCTCTTACCAATTGTTTTTATGCATATATTTTTTTTACGAAAACAGATTGGCCGTGAACGCAGCTGTGTTGGGTATCTTTTTCCTGGTCAATGTTTTCGTAGGTTTTTCGAAAAGTTTCGGATTGGTCTTGTTCCGCAATCGTTTTAAAAACATGCTTATTTTTTTCCGTGAAAATGGTTCATATAAATACGATACTTTCTTAAGAAATTCAAGAAACACGGCAATAAGATGGACATATATTATTTTCGGATCATATCTCTCGGTTGTATCGATAATATTATTGATTTCAGTGATGCATGAGAAATCGTTCACATTGCCTATGGCCAATTCATATTGCCTTACTGATTATTATATTACTGAATTTTTCCTACTATATATGGGATATTATTCTTTAGCAATTGTTGCTTCAATATTCGATAGCTTATACATATGCGCTTGCATATTTATAACAGCTCAATTGGATAATCTACTAAAAGAAATATCAAAGATAGAATGCAAAATTAATTCAGACTTTAAATTCATTCGCAAACAACTGACTCGAGTAATAAAAAAGCAATGTCTCATAATTGAGTAAGAAATATTTTTAAATATTCCAAAAATACAATAAAACTTGTAATCAAATGCAATTTTTAGAGCAACATCATATCTTAACAAAAGTTTCAGCAATGTATTGTGTATACAAATGTTTGTAAGCACTGTTGCAATATGTACTGCAATGATTCATATAAAAGTAAGTACATGATTTTAGGTTGTGTTTTTATGTATTAATATAATAATATTTTATCTGAATTTCTATTCTTAAAGAATATTTCAATAATGACTATCATACCTGGAGCACTATTGCAAATCGTAATTTTATGTGATTTCGGACAAAAGGTGCAAGACAAAGTGAGTATTTTCAAATTCATAGATCTTATAATTATTATAAAAATGTTAAACATTTTCAGAGCTGCAAGTTGGCTGAGGCGTTTTATAATATTCCATGGTATAATATGAGACCAGCTGAAAGAAAATGGAATTTAATGGCTTTAAGACAATCGCAAAGGCAACTGATTATTACCGCTGGACCGATCAGCAATATGTCACACGTTACGTTGAGTTCGGTAAATTTAAATAAATTATTATTTGTGTATATAAAACTGTTGCTTATTGATTTAATTAAATTTTAGATTTTTCGAGCCGCATATTTGTGCTATGTAGTTTTTAAAATTATTGAGCACTAACATTACATTATATTTTAATCAATGTTTGTCTCATTTTATTTGATAATTCTTGTTAAAAAAATATAAATTTTTGAATAATAAATATAATATTATGTGCGAATTAAAAACATGCTAGTTAGTAATGGTTTGTCTCTTTTTAACTATTATTTATATTATTACAAACATATATTTATCTAAACTATTGCGATACGCAACTTCCGAATAACCAATTGATGTTAACTTTTTCCACTTTAGTTTTTTTTTCCTCAAAATCAATCAGCTACTTCACTAATATACTATTTATACTACAGTAATTTTTTAGACTTTTTTAGTTAGCCTTTCAGTACATTTTTCGTTAATTTAAATACTTCACATAATAAATATAAATAACTACTACATTCTTGAATAATATCTTCTGCTTTGCATTAGTTTTATATTTAATTTTGGAGAAAAAAATGTCAATAATTAATTCTGGTACTAATCAATTTAATGATAAATATAATGGAAAAAGAAATGTATAAAAATTTTTAAGAAGAAAAATTTGTAAATCAATTAACACATTTATACCATTGAAATGTAAATATTTAAATGTTTCCTCTTATGTCAAATTTTAAACTGTCATTAGATTTCAATAAAACGATAGAGTTATTATATTATTTTATACCCTACTTACTACTAAAATATAATACAAAAGTCTAAACGTATTTAGATAAAATTGTAAAAATTCATCTAACCTAAATTTCCACGTTTCCTACTTAAATTTAGAATTATAAGGTTTACAAAAAGTTCCATTTGAGTCTCAAGAGAGTATATCTGTCTTGGGTTTGTGCTTCTCCTTCTTAAGTTTCTGCAGCTTCTTAGGGAACAACATTCGTTGTACATATATAAAAACTCCTCACAAGACCATGGACCTGCGTAGAGAGACTCGGTCTTAAAGTTACTTTTAGTCATTGTTTTGAGGAAAACTTTCTATCTAGCTTTATCAATAGGATAAATGCAATAGACTGTATTAAAATTATCATTGTAAAACTCTCTCAGAATTAATGCTGTTTAGAGGCTTAAAAGCACCTCTGGAAATACGTGTATAGAGGACAATAACGCGCAACATTTAACGTGTGCAAGCTGTATTCTAAACATTTTTTTTCGAATATTATAAAGGCCACTAACAAAAAGACTTATATAAATGTGGACTATAAGTTACACATGTCAAGGTGCCTCTGTATTTTGAAATTTTAAATTGAGAAAATATATTGATTTTGGTGTTTTAGGAACTATTGAAAAAGAAAAAGCTAATGTAATCTTAGTTGCTAGAACTAAAAAATCCTATACTAAATTTAATTAAATGTTTTAGTGTTTAATTGTTCATTTTTTAATTTTTTCCTATTTCTGTAGCTGTTGGTAGGATGACAGATGTTAGTATCGTTAATATTTGCTAGTGGCAACGATGACAGTTGGCGAATTAGGAAATGTACTGGTGGGTCGGTGTTAGTATTGTCATTCAATATTAGAGCATCTAGAAATGCCTCCGCATTATCCTAAACAGTGATTGCAAAGGCTCTATTAGCACAGCAAAATCCCCCAAGAACTCTAGAGCCTCTAAAAGCCAAGATAATGGCGCGGTAGGCTAACCCCCAAGGATCGTCTTCAGATTGCGAAGAGATAAATGAGTACCAGCTTATGATTTTGGTCCTCATGATGGCTCGTTTGTAGGTATAACTTTTTGTTCAGATGGATACTGCAAGGGTAGAAATACTTACTTTGCATTCCAACAAAGGATGGGCAGCTCTAAGACCTCGCCATGTAGCTTGAAGGCAGCATCGAAGATCGCGGAAACTTTGGTTCCACCAAGGTTTAATAAATATATAAGCGACTTTACACCGTTATAATCCTGTCCTTTTTGCGCGCCATTTTAAAAAAATGATTACAAAGGCGTCGGAATAAAATGATTAAATAAATAGTGTTCATTTCTATATTTAAATATAATTTTTGTTTACGCTAATGTGTTTCACTTGAACAATTTGTGCAAATAAAACCCTCTTGTCAAAAATTTCGCAAAAATATACTTGCAATATACATTCTATAATCATTTTATTAAGTATTTACATACATGGCTGACAAATAGCATGCAATATTTTATATGTAGTTACATATTATAAAATATGTTATGCTGCAACAGAAATAATTGCTAAAAATATATGGCATTATTTTGCAGCTGATCGCTTTCACATGAGACTTTTAGTATAAAAGCAGGGATCCTGCGAAAATATATTTATTCTTCATTTTAAAATGATACGTGGAACAATTTTCGATAAATGTTTTCCGAATTTTCTCATTTTCATACTGAGAATGATTGGCTACAATCATATTATACTAAAGAAAGCAAATAATAGACGAAAATCTTTTTTTGCACTCGTCGGCATATGTTTGCTCGCCATGTGCTCTTATCAATTGTTTTTATGCATATATTTTTTGTACAAAAACAGATTGACTGTGAACACAGCTGTGTTTGGTATTTTTTTCCTGGTCAATATTTTCGTAGGTTTTTCGAAAAGTTTCGGATTGGTCTTGCTCCGCAATCGTTTTAAAAACATGCTTATTTTTTTCCGTGAAAATGGTTCATATAAATACGATACTTTCTTAAGAAATTCAAGAAACACGGCAATAAGATGGACATATATTATTTTCGGATCATATCTCTCAGTTGTATCGATTATATTATTCATTACTGTGATCCTTGGAAAATCGTTCACATTGCCTATGGGCAATTCATATCACCTTACTCATTATTATTCTACAGAATTTTTCGTAGTATATATAGGATATTATTCTTTAGCAATTGTTGCTTCGATATTCGATAGCTTATACATATGCTCTTGCATATTTATAACAGCTCAATTGGATAATTTAATAAAAGAAATATCAGAGATAGAATGCAAAATTAATTCAGATTTTAAATTCATTCGCAAACAGCTGACTCGAGTAATAAAAAAACATTGTCTAATAATTGAGTATGTAATAATTCAAATATTCATAATAAATGTAATAAAACATTTAAATCAAACACAATTTTTAGAGCAACATCATATCTTAACAAAAGTTTCAGCAATGTATTGTGTATACAAATGTTTGTAAGCACTATTGCAATATGTACTGCAATGATTAATATAAAAGTGATTACATGGTTTCAACTTGTGTTTTTATGTATTAAAATAATATTTTTTTATATAAATTATCATTCTTAAAGAATATATCAACAATGACTATTATACCTGGAGCACTTATGCAAATCGTAATTTTTTGTGATTTCGGACAAAAAGTGCAAGACAAAGTGAGTATTTTCACATTGATTGATCTTATAATTATTATAAAAATGTTAAACATTTTTAGAGTTGCAAGTTGGCTGAGGCGTTTTATAATATTCCATGGTATAATATGAGACCAGCTGAAAGAAAATGGAATTTAATGGCTTTAAGACAATCGCAAAGGCAACTGATTATTACCGCTGGACCGATCAGCAATATGTCACACGTTACATTGAGTTCGGTAAATTTAAATAAATTACTATTTGTGTATATAAAACTGTTGTTTAATGATTTATTCCAATTTTAGATTCTGCGAGCGGCATATTCGTGTTATGCAGTGTTAAAAAATATTGCGCACTAATATTTTATTAAATTTATGTTTTTTTTAAATAATAAATACAATTATATGTGTGAATCTAAAACATGCTTGTGTTAGGATTTAATTTTCTTAGACTATTATTTATGCAAAAATAATATAAAATTGTAAGAATTCTTTTATTTTACAGCCATGTGCTGGTTATCCCTAATATTAAGTTTTTATTATTTAATAATTTAATATATAATTATTAAATAATCATAACTATATACATAATATAGCTACCGTAGTTATTTGAAAAATGATAAAATTATTCTTTAATAGATACGCCGATGTCTTCTAGATTTATGCTTTCTAACAGATATTCTAAAAAAGTTTTACCATTTTATAAAAATATAAAACCTGGTGTAAAAAGCTCAAACTGTTTAAAGAACAACTACTGATTGGGAATTCCATTTACTTAAAACTATTAAATGATATTAATAGTTAAAATAAAGATCTTTAAAAATATGCTAAACAAATCACAAAATAAATTTACGCATTCTATCACAGATTTTCATACTACATGATATTTAATATAAAGGTTAAGTCTGCACCTCCAAATTTACAAAGAAGTTTATAAACTTGCAATCAAGTATTGAGGTGAAGCCAATGTTTAAAGGGAATACAATACTTTATCTGAACTACTCCCTTACATTTTATTCCAAATCAAAAATTGTCTTAAAATATTTTACAACGACTACAAGATTTGATTTTTTATGCTGCTTTCTTTATATAATGTATTTTGGACTGAGACGTTATCATTTCACTTCAGGGTTTTAGAACAATCTTTCAGTAATTTTAAATACTTTGGACATTAATATAAATAACTAACGCATTCTTGGTTCATGGTTTCGTTCGTTTTCGTTATAATATTAATTATCGACAGATGTTCGTCATCAAGTATTTCTAATATCATTGAATCTGAATATAAGTTATAGTGGAGAAAGAAATTAATACAATTTGAAGAGCATTAAAAATAACATTTTTAATAGTGAAATAAAAAAAATATAAAATATATACGTTGCCCATTATTTAAAATTGCTGAAACTATGATCATATTACGGTAAAACCATTGTAAACGTCATTAATAGTTTCAGATGTTTAGACAGGACGAATACCAAACTTTTTTCCCTTTAAAATTTAAGGAAAAATCAATAATCGGAACCCATGACAAAAAACTTGTTACTATTGACATTATTAGTATTTTATATATTAAATTGAACCGTTCTTATTATCAAAACATAACCCATAACTATTAATATAAACGTATTTGGATGAAAATAATGAGAAAAATTATATCATAGCTTGCAGTTAATTATAATTGTCAAGTTAACCTATCTGTCACGCAGCTCTAAAGCAGCCGGATCGTCCGAAGCTCGTCTATTTATAATAGAAAATAGACCTCAATCATTTTAAGTCAAGATATTGATGAATTCCATATCAATATAGAATTTTTTCTAAAAAAATAAAAAATAGTTATTCTTGATTTGCTTTCTAAATTAGTCGATATTTTGGATATTTTTACTAATTAATAGGACGCGTAAATGACACGCACACTTGGCGATGTCCTGCCGCAGACTGACGACACGCCGCCGGTAGATCGACCGCCAAATTCTCGCGGCACGTGTCACTAGTATACGTTTTACTCGCCCTTGGCACATCGAACCGGATACGAGCGAGAAAAAGCATCGCGACCGTGGCAACAGAAGCGAATTTTTTTTTTCTATATGTAATGGCAAATAATAAGGGTCAATGATTCTTTTATTTATAAATATACAAAAAGGTTGTGACTTGTATGATTTATTTTAAAAGAGTTAGAGCGGTTCCAGATTATCCCATAAAATATCGATGTCGGACGCCGATAGCCGATATCCGATACCATGTAGGTTCTACACATATTTCCGATGATATCGTTCTGATTCGGTGATTTTGTTGATAGCTGTCGCGTTGTCGGCTTAATCAAGTACACATTAAAGAAAATGTATACGTATAGCATAATTTAGAAACATTATCGCCCAATAGCCCACGGGGCCCGACGGTGCCCCAAACATATCGGCGTCGTATCCGATATCCGTTATCGGAGCGGACGATTTGAAAGGCAGTTACTATTCTATACTCAATCCACTAAATACTTGCTTTTTAATTTAAGAATTTGTAGTTCGATTATTATTTTAAATAATCTTTCACTTGAAAATTGTTATTTTCCAGAATCGCCCCTAAATTTTAAATCAGTCCTTCTCTCTGTTGATTTTTCTAATCTCAATTTCCGGCTACCGTCGACGCCAGCCGACGCAACCAATAAAAGGCCATAATCCGAGCAACCTTGCTGGAGTGACGTCACTGGGACCCTTGCAATCCTGTCTATTTTGTTTGATGTCCTTGTTGCGCGGTCGGTAAAATGATTACAAACGGCGTCGGATTTAAATGGTTCGCGGACGCCATGAATTTTAGTGGGCCGCAATAAGTGTTCATCTCTATATTCAAATTTGATTTTTATTTACGCTAAAAAATATGTATGTACAATGTTTTTAGCTGAAACAATTTGTACGCGTGTGTATTCAAACCCATACTTGCACTATGCATTCTATAATCATTTTATTTAGTATTTACATACATTGCTGACAAATAGCATGCAATATTTCATATGCAATTGCATATTATAAAATATGTTGCACTGCAATTGAAATAATTGCTAAAAAAATATATGGTTTTTTGTACTCTTTGGCATATTTTTGCTTGTTATGTGCTCTTATCAATTATTTTTATGCATATATTTTTTATGCAACAGAAAATTGGCTGTGAACACAGCTGTGTTCGGTATATTTTTTTTTCTTAATATTTTCGTGTGTTTTTCGAAAAATTTTGGAATGGTCGTGTTTCGCAGTCGTTTTGAAAATATGTTAAATTTTTTCCGTGAAAATTGTTCATATGAATACGATACTTTCTCAAGAAATTCAAGGAACGCGGCAATATGATGGACATACCTAATTTTCGGAACAAATCTCTCGGTTGCATCGATCGTATTATTCATTTCTGTGTTGCATGAGAAATCATTCACATTGCCCATGACTAATTCATATCACATTACTGATTATTATGCTACAGAATTTATTTTGCTAGCTTTCGGATATTATTCTTCAGCAACTGTTGCTTCCATATTCGATAGCCTTTTCACATGCTCTTGTATATTTATAATGGCTCAATTAGACCAACTAATAAAAGAAATATCCGAGATAGAATGCAAAATTAATACAGACTTTAATTTTATTCGCAAACAACTGATTCGAGTGATAAAAAAACATTGTTATGTAATAATTCAAATATTCATAATAAATATAATAAAACATTTAAATCAAACACAATTTTTAGAGCAACATCATATCTTAACAAAAGTTTCAGCAATGTATTGTGTATACAAATGTTTGTAAGCACTGTTGCAATATGTACTGCAATGATTCATATAAAAGTAAGTACATGATCATGTTTTTATTTATTAATATTTTATCTAAGTTTTTACTTTTAAAGAATATGTCAACAATGACTATTATACCTGGAGCACTATTGCAAATCGTAATTTTATGTGATTTCGGACAGAAAGTGCAAGACAAAGTGAGTATTTACACATTGTTTGATCTTATAATTATTATAAAAATGTTAAACATTTTCAGAGCTGCAAGTTGGCTGAGGCGTTTTAAAATATTCCATGGTATAACATGAGACCAGCTGAAAGAAAATGGAATTTAATGGCTTTAAGACAATCGCAAAGGCAATTAATTATTACCGCTGGACCAATCAGCAATATGTCACATGTTACGTTGAGTTCGGTAAATTTAAATAAATTATTATTTGTGTATATAAAACGGTTGTTTCATGGTTTAATCAAATTTTAGGTTTTGCGGGCGGCATATACGTTTTATGCAGTTTTAAAGGAAATTTAGCACCAACATTTTATACATATGTTTAAGAGTATAATTTTATATAATTGAATATAAAATAAATGTATGTGTGAATCTAAAATATTGTAGTTTTAAAGTTTATTGACTCAACAAAATAGTTTGCTTCATACAATGTTGCGTTGTGTATATTAAATTCTTTAACGGCAAGAAGTCTTGTGTAGTTAATAAAAAGCTTTTGATCGTATTATACTTTTTATTTTCATTGAATACAATAAATCATGGTTTCACTAAATATCAAGATTAATGCTTAGAAATAGTACTTTTTAATTCTAGTCCTGAATAGAGTGAATTCAATTTTTTGTGAGCATATGTTCAATTTTCATTCATTTGCAAAAACGGCCAAACAAAATATAAAACAAGTAGCGGTCGCAAAAGTTTGAAAATGCAAGCTAGGGCGTTAGCGCGACCGCAACTGCGCACAAGGGGTGTCGCTAGTGCAGAGCCACCATGGCCGCGGCCAATTAAAGCCGCAAACCGGCGCAAATATAATCCGCAAACAGATATTGGGCCAACCGGCACGACTTTTACCCGGATTATTGCAGCCACTTATTGCGTGATATTTTCTGTGACTATTCTATTTTTTTTTAAACTGAAAAAATGAGAAAATATTGCTTATTTTGAGTAAAATTGTGAGATATTTCACTTGCACTTTGAACTTGTTAAAGCCATATTTTATTACGTATGATAATTTTTTTTTTTTGATTAACGTATAAAATTACTATAGTATTACTGGCATTATAATTTTTAAAGCGATTTTTTTCGGTGCGGTTATAACACTGTTGATTTTTTTTCCGATGCGCAGTTTACGCTGTTCGCAATTGTCGGTGCGGAATCGTCGGCGCTGATTAGCTCGGTGACGAATTATCGTTTAACATCTACGCATTTATTTGCGGAGTCGTTTTCAAAAGCTTAGTAACCACAATAATATTTTTTATAAAGACACTTCTGATCTTCCAATTTTTGTTATATAAATGGAAATACTTTATCTTGCGATATACCAAAAAAATCATAGTCATCATATGCACAACAACCCTAGTGTCCATCGACCTCGGCGTTTGCTGTCCTACATCTTTTATACGTGAACAGCCCACCAAAGATGATTTGTACCCACGATGAAGCTGTGTCAGATCGGTCTAAAATAGTTTTATCCCTTGCCATCCACCCACACCACATATACCAGCTTGGGTCTGGTTCAATCAGTGTGTGGTGGTTATTCCACGTGTTTGGGCCAACGTCATGTTGGCAACAATACGCGGCCTACACATTGCGAAGATACCACTAGGCTTTATTCTTTAAACTTAGCCTTGATATTATCGTGCCCAGTCAGATATTAACTGACTCAAAAGCCTAAGAAAACGATTTCTGTATCGATACATTCCTATGGTTATTCTACAGAGTTCGTGATGATTTCTCGCCGTTTAAACGTACTAAGGTAAAAAAAGATTTATTAGTTTTCAGTTAAAATTAGTGATTAGATGGAGAGGTGTGATTTTTTTAAATGTACATTTTAATAAACTACTTTACCAATTAGAAGTTGTTTATATTGTGATATACTCATAAAAGTAATTAAATCAAAATTAAGAAAATAAACCCACTATACAAAACGAAAATTGCGACCCTATTAAAGGAAAATAAAAATTCCAGCAATATTATAGCATCGGTGATGTTTAGTCTATCTTCAGGGACTAGATTTATAAAGAAATTCTAAAAGACTAGGTCTTTATAGCGCAAAAAAGGAACATAATCACAGATTTTCGTATTTTAAAAAGTATTATTATAATTTTCTTTCGTGCGGCCCGCGCAACATTTTTAAATTTGTAAATGCCCCGTTGTAAAAAAAGGTTGCTCACCCCTGGTATAGAGCGAAAGCTCGGAGACGTTGGTTTGGTCTCAAGATCACCACGAAAAAACCACGTCTCCTGAAGCAAATGTGGGCCAAATGATCCAATCGGCAAAAAATTACCAAACCCGATCGAAATTGGGTTGAAGAAAAGTTATCTTCTGTGAATAAATGCAAATTTGACTTGTTTGGCTCGGATGGCATTCGATATGTATGAAAGTACGAAAAATGCATCAGGCCAACTTTGAAGCACCCAGCAGGAAAAATGGTTCGAGGATGCTTTTCTTACTATGGAAAGATTTAGTATTTGTCGATGAAACCCTCAATGCAGAAGTTTATAAAAGAATCATTAATAAGAAATTTGTTCCCTCCATAGAACAACCCCTATCTTATATAAACGACTGCATTTTCCATGATGATTCTTCACCATGCTATCGGAAAAAATGACTTAAAGTTTTTTAACAACCACTTTTAGGAAAAAACATCTAACATTTCTCTTTCGTTTTTTCATTAGGTCAAAGATTAAACAGAAAAACTTGTGATTTCAACATTGTCATGCCCAGATAATAGTCGTGATTTAAACCCAATCGATAATTTATGGCACATTATGAAAATAAAAGTCATGAGAGATAAGCCGGCTAATTTAAAATCACTGAAGAGAGCGTATTACTCATGATCGTTTGCCAGCATAGTTTTAATATCTAAATTTGCTTATCGATATCTTTTATTTGATAATATACCTTTCCTGGTAAAAAGGTTGAGACATACTTCGTGTGCTTTATATTCTAGTCATGTCTATATTTTATTTTGATCCATATTTCGTCATCCGAATCGTTGATATACTAATATAATAAAATAATTTATTTGAATAAAACTACTGTTTCAATCTAATATCCTCGTAATTTTCGACACAATGGCCTACCATCGATTTCTACATACGTCATCCTTCAATTCTAGTAGCGATTTTGATCTCATCATCTTATAAGTGAACTTTTATCTGATATGATCCATCTATGACAATTTCTATTTAACGTGGATTAAATTCTTGGAGTAACATTATTTTTATAATGCCTCTCCTTCGTAATTACCTTAAAATATATTAATGATGGTTAGGTTTCCATGTTGATAAACAAAGATATACTTTACGCGCGCTTTTAATAAAATTAAAATATGTTATCGTTTTGATTCGTATGTACTTATAATAAATGTTAAAACAACAACTTTAAAAATATATTGTAAAAGTCTGAAAATTCCAGGTCGGTGTAGTGGGACGTGCCGGCTCGGGTTTCGGTTGGAACGCGCACAACCAGAGGAGAACGTGCTCTTTGTCCCTGTGTACCAGGAGAGAGAGAGAACACTGCGCGGGTTCAATAAAAAATATATATAAATATATATCCATTGTATATTTATATATCATTGCACATAGAGCTTTCCCAGTAAAATATCATGTTTAATATCAATTATGAATATGTTATTGAAATAATAAGCTTTAACGAAAAATACATACGTTCACTGAACATATGTAAACATAATCCAAGCTTTGTGAAAGCTTCAACACCGAATTTCGATTAAATATTTACTCGATTCATTGATATAATTAATTAATTAAAGTCGTTGCAGCGTTGAAATTTTTAAAACAATAAAGCATATTTTTTTCAGGGATACGTGCGGCAGAAATAACATTTTTTCAGCAATACATTTTGTTTTTGCACTTGGCACAACCATCACGCTTGTATCGCGGTCCAAGTACATTGCTACGTGTCTGACTTAACCGCGATTCATGATCCTAAGCTTATTAAAATTTTCAGTCTGTGATCTCATTGATTTAAAAAAATACATTACGGTAATCCGGTCTCTTTTGATAAGCCAATAATATAATTTGGGGTGGGCCCGACACTAATAATGTCTTATGATATCACCGAGCAATTAAAAGTTGATTGCCTTTGCCAGTCTCACGGAAGGGATCATTGGCCAAAAGGGGGGTGATCTCTGTTTCTGGCATTCTTTGCCCAACACCAGGGACAGGAGACGGATCCCTTTGATATCGTCTCGAGTCAAATAAAATTATTTGTCAAAATGAACGGCTGCGGAACGGCGTTTTAAATTAAAGTTTATCAAAGGTCTCAAAGGTAAATTGAATCCGAATTATTTTATTTCCTTTTTGATCCGAGGGGCAGAATCATCCCCTGGCTTTGACAAATTTTCTATTCCGATTCTTTGCAATTTTCAATATCGCGAAGCGGCACGAAAATATTTACAGAAAATCCGGCGGGACTAACTCTATATCCGGCTAATCTTCTTTACCAAAATATAAATAATATAAACGCACGCGGCTTGTGATTTTCATATAATATAATATAGACATAGATAATACTCATTAAAATTAATATTTATTTGGGTTTTATTTATTGGAAAACTAAGATATCGATTTCTATGATATAAGTGAATTGTAGCACGAGACAAATAGGCGCCGACGATTCCATCTCCGACAGCGACAATTGCGCCCATCATATTTGCCCTGAAATCATAGCAATAATTAATATATGCTATGTACCATTGTTATGGCTTGTAGGTAACAAACATATTATTTCGATAATGTAGATTAACCGCGATTGAGCTAAGTTAGTAGTCGAATAGGTGTCCGACAAAAACTATAAATTCAGTGAATTCTTTATAACACTGCTTAGGGGGTATGTAATGAAATGACCCATAACTTCCTCATGTTTTATAAAAATATTTATGTAGGTAGTTTAGCGGGTTGAAATAATTAATATAATGCTATATATCCTTCGTTGAATAAATAATATAAATTTCAATCTAACTATAATAATATTAATATTAACCAGTTCCATGATTTGACACTGCGGGGAATATACATGTGAGAGTTTTATTCCCCATGCATATTTAGATCAATAGATTTTCTAAACTTTTTTCTATTGACCTAATCAATTAAATAATCTCCATCGACTCTAATAACATCCTCTAATTCTTTTATAATCTGAATGGAGTGAAATTCCTTCGACTTTAAAGCAAAAAATGTATATAGACGTATGTCTTTGATCATCACCACATTATCGGATATTGTCGTGATGAAACACTACCCTTTTTCTGTTTAATATTTCTGGTTTGTATTTTTTAAGGGCGATGTTAAATTAAAATAATTGTGGGCAATATCTTTATGTTTTGACTGTTTGATTTTCCTCTTCACCGCGATCTCATAAGTATTTTAAGCTGGATTAGTGTAAATTGTGACTTTTAACATGTTCATTAGTTGTTGAAAAATCCCGAAATCGGAGTTTTGTAAAACACATTCGTGTAATTAAACTTTAAGAACATCTTCTCTATACACATTGCAAATATGTTTGGCTGCCAGAGTCACAGTATTGCCTTTGCATTTTTTTTTAGTACACAATGTTTTCTACTGTCCGCTGACTAGACCAAAACTGTATTGAAAGTAGAGAGAAAGCTCTCTTTATTTAAAATGTCAATTTTAAAAGAGATCTTATTCATTAGTTCCGAGGAAAAAGCTTATTTTGCTTGGATCATACAAAAACGTTATAACTTCTGCATAAATTCTATACATGTCCTAAAAAAATAAATAAATTTATGAAAAATTATTTTATGTTACAAAAAAATTATGAAATCTGTAGACAGTTTAATAAAAAAAAACTTATTTTATTAGAAATAGATTCGGCAATTAATTATTGAATATAAGCTAAAGCGATGTCAATCATCATTGTAATTTATATTTTATTAATCACTACTTGATTTTACACTGTGAATTCTTTAATCCTGAAAATATAGGGATGACTTTACTCTCTTGGATGAACAAAAAAAGGTGTGCCCATTTGTTTTTTATATACATACATAAGCAACGAACTAGAGAGAGTTGGTTTGAAATCATATCAGAAGCAGACATTATATGAAGATCCTTTTAAAGAAATGATTATTATAATTTTATTTTTTGATAATTATTTTGTATTATGCATTTTTTCTAAGAAACCACATATATTCTATAAAAACTAAATTAATTGATTTAGAGAACAAGCATAATAGTAAAATATATGTTGCCGATGCAAACTGCAATAATCAACGTTCTAACGATCTACCTTGATTTTTCTCTATATCAATTTGGTTTAAATTATTTTTTTATTGAAGAAATCAAATAACTCTTGTCAAGCAATTAAACATTATCAGCATAGGCGCAAAAGCTCTATTGTAGAGCCCTGGCCTCATCCAACACCCTTCTACATCTTATCCAATCTGCCACTACTTCGCTTCATCTTTCAGTGAATTTCAATGATGCAGTATGTTTCTGTACACAATCCAACTACCATAGCCTTGGTCTTTCTTTCTTGCAGGGATAGAAAGGCTTGTTAACCATCCTTGACACGTGACTGGCTCACTAGAGTCTGGCCACTCTGTGACCGGTATATCCTAGTATAGACGACTCTAAATATTCGTCTCAGAGTTCTGCTCTCTGGGATATCCAGTTGTCGCTCATCTTGCTTTGTCAAACCCCGAGGGCCCAAGGGCCTCAAACAATTTCCTAATCCTTATATTATTAAACTTATTTATTGATATAATTAATCCCGCAAATCTGATAAAATAATACTGTAAATTGCTAATATTAATTGTCCATATTTAAATTACAATTTCAGTATTATTGTTAGGAAAGAAAACTGATTTTGTTAGTCGACCTTTCTCACCGTTTTCCTTACACATTTAATTATATTTATTTTGTAAAATGCTACGAAACAGATTAAAATTAAAATCTCCCGTATCGTCCCTGCAAATATTTGCAGGCCGCGAGAGCGCTACGGATTTTCAGCCATAATTAAATGTCAACAGTTCAATTTTTAAGCAAGAAAGATCTCGCAAACTAAAATATTAACGTCGTTAAACATCGCAACCTTAGTAACCATCTTGTAACTTTGTTACGTCCTCGGGTAATTCCGCGTCGTCTGATTGCGACTCGGAGTCGCGATGTGTAGTTTCCGCTCACGAATACAATTTAATTATTTACCTCTGTGCGAGACGTGCGAGCTCAGGGCGAAATGTGATATTCCACATTTTTCTCCATTATTTTATTTTTTTGAATTTTGTGAATTTATGTGTCCGCTTCTTCGGAAACTTTGCGAAACAAAACAAAGTGGCCGACGCGACCCCTTCGCTGTTCATGAAAGGCTAATGAGAAAAGGGTTAATTTAAACGACAGATGTCATACTGCAACTGTTCTCTTTGGCAAAAAAATCTTGCGTTAATTACAGTCTTTGCGAAATTCATTAAATTCAAAGTTTTGTATAACGAAATTTCGACGACGGATGGAAAAATATTTTAATTTAAACTTTATTCATATTTTCAAACAATCTGTATATTCCGGATTGACTGAAGACGTCGACACGGCACGTTTGTAAGATTTATCTGGGACCATAATGAATCAACATAACAATTCATTAAATAGTTTTAAATAAATTCAATATAATACTAAACACATGCTAAATAATTAAATCGATTAAGTATTAGAGAATAATAAATCATATATCTAGAGTTTTATTAAGAAACGTTTTATATTTTTAATGCTTAAAATTCTATTCTATATATTAATTAAATT
>JAGXCT010035994.1:8200-38259 GCA_022495035.1 Philopotamus ludificatus | reverse complement strand
CTTCTAGCGACATGTCCAAGGTATTGAAGAATTTATTCCACGGTATTCAGCCTGTAATACATTCTAATGCATTCATGTGTTCCTTTATGGTACGGGCTTTACGCCGTATGTAAAATTAGGAATATCAGTCTCAGTTACTTTTCTCGATCGAAAGATTAGCAAATTTGGATAGTGGTTGGTTCTAACGATTGTAAACAGCTTGGTTTTATAAATATTATTCTCGAGCCCTAGTTTCTTACCTTCACCTTCAATTCTTTTGAGCAGTTCGGAATTTTCTTCCTTCGCTGGTGGCTATCAATGTAGTAACGTTCGAATTTCTTTTTCCGGTATTATTCGCCTCTCCAGTTTTCAAGCAGTTTTTTCATAATATACCTCCGTATAAATTAAATATGTCTGTAGAGAGTATACATCCTTGTATCGCCCCTTTGAGTACTGCAGTGTTATTTTATCCCATGCGCCACCCGTGTAGTCGAAGGGGATATCTTTGATACCCCAAGTATTTCAAGTCAAGATATTGATGAGTTCTTCATCTTCTTTTTGAATGGATTCTAAGAATAAAAATAGTTATTTATGATATTGAACATGACGCATAATTAACAACTGAATTATGCTCTCACAGCACGTGTCACTCGCACGTTTCACTCATACGCGGCACATCGTACCGGATACGAGTGAGAAAAAACACCGTGAGCTACAGCAGGGAACATTGTTGTTTTTTTCGCAATTGCAGACAATAAAGAGCAATGATTATTGATATTCTCTCGATTTTTTTTGAGATATACAAAATGTTTGTGACATGTACGATTTATATTAAAAGAATAATTCGAAAAAAATCACAAACTTGGGGTCCAGAATATTACCCAAATATATAATCAAACGCCATTTTGTAGTCTATGGAAACACTATCATCGATATGTTGAACTCTTTGGTGTTCTCTATGATTTGGCGGATTTTAACCATTTGCTGGATTCTGTTTCCTCTTACGAATCCTACCTGTTCTTGAGGTATTTTCCTACGAGTATGATGTTTCAATCGTTGATCTATTTTGTGCAATACAATTTTCTCTCGCGTGTGAAAGGCGATTCTCTGAAAATCTAGATTTTATTGCAGTTTTCGCATAGCAGCTTTTGACTAATAATATCTAATATTTAAAGATCTGTGCTATTTTTGATATGTTTAGGTAACGGCTTTTCGTCTTTAGACGATGTACGAATTTTTGATTTCGACCTTTAGATGGACCAGGTTAAGTGCTTCAAAACACGGACCGATCTAACAGTATTTTTTATATTTGGGACAATTTATTAATTCATAAACTCTTAGACCTCTCTTCGTATTTTGTTAATACTGTGGCGGTGTTGGAAAATCTGATTGTTGTGTTGATTTTCATTATCTGCAGGAGTTGTTCGATCAAACTCATGATGAATGTAAGAACGTTAGATTGGAGTTTTACTATATATGTATATAATTATGAAACCACAATTTTATTGCATTTGTATTGTGGTTTGTCTTCTCAAAGTGAGGTAATGTAATGTTTTTCAATAAAATTATTTATATCATGTCTATTATAATTAAAAAATCGTTATTAGTTCGTGTAATAAAAGGATTAATAATATAAGATCAATAAATACATGGGTGTTCAGATTGCAGATTTTGAAAAAATACCGTATATTCTTTACGCATTGTCTTATTTTTACAATGTAAAGTAATTAAAAAAATATATTGATTTTAATTTCTTGCCTTCGTGCAACGAGCTGTTTCCGTTTGTATTATCATTCTAAATATATTTGCATGTTCAAGAAAACAAGTCTCGCAAGCATGAGTATAATTATCTTTTGACAATACATCATAACAATCAGGATATTAATTATATATCAAATTAATATTTAATATATTTAGAAAATCAAAGCTTTTGCTGTATATATATATATATATTTTATACACAATACTATTATTGATGTAATATGATTTTATTTTAATTGCACGGTAATAATCATTGTTAGAATCTGAAGTATTGCTGATCTGCTTTATTCAAATTGTATTTAAATGAATCGCGTAATTGCAGATTGTTGACAGCTGCATTTGATACGATGGCAGTGAATCGCAATGCATTAAAATTATATTTTTATTGAATCAAGGATTTCATGGCTGGTGAAATGAGGGGTTCAGAACAATTCGATGTAGCAATTCTCTTTAATTTATTAATATATATCGCCCTTCGATATAACAATTTAATAGCATGATATTATAACAGCAGCCACAGTGTAGAGCGGATAATTTCTTAATGAGGTTGAATTGCGTCTAGATCAATTTTTGCAGTGGAAATATAATGGATTTACCTTTTTTCTCGGAGACGACGAAGGATATGTCTTTGAATTCGATGTCTATCGGCTGCGATCTCGGTATGTGGAGCATAACAGCTCTGCACGGTCTTCCATCTTCGGCTCGTTTCAGCTTGTGGCCGACGCCGCGTAAAAAATCGAGAGTCCCGAACATTTTTATTCGAATATTCTGAGCGGATAATTATTTTTGACTTTCAATTATTCGACAATTGGCCGGCATCGAGCATTGAACGTGTGGCTATTTATTTATTTTATTTTAGAGAAAATTTTTCTCAAGATCACTTTCGCCGGAAGACACGCGAATGGTGGCTTTTTTGTCTAAAAAATCACTTTTGCTTGAACGAAACCAGCAGTCTCATAGTCACTGACGATTAAATAAGAATAATTAAAGATTCGCAATGCTCATTATGCAAAATTAAATCGGCAAATACACGCATGGAGAGTAATTCGTTCATAACAAATGCAGAATAAATTTGAATATTGCGCCGAATAAGTTGAATTATTATAAAATGTAACTTATGCTATTTTTATATGCAGAAATAATTAAATATTAGACGATTTATACTGTGAGTATGTTAAAAGCTAGTACTGGCGAACCGAGCACGACCGCTTTCGTTCGTTAGCGATCTTGTACTGAGCACAGTTGTTGATTATTGTGATGGTTGCTGTCAAAATGATCTGCACGTGGCTCAAGTGTCATTGAATTTTTTTAACAAATGCCAGTGACTCAATAATTCTCATACGAAATTATTATATTACCTTAATATAATTAATAATAAATTGAAGAAAGTATTTCGTAATAACAATTTCTTTATCACGGAGATAAATGTGAGGTCGTTGTATTTTTTCAAGAATATTACTCACGCCAATTAATAATAAAATAATTGTGATAAATAAATATATTAATATCTAATATTTTTTTATTAGTACTTAATACACATTGAACTATGGAACAATCGTTTACATTTACATTAAAAATCATCAATATATTGATTCCGTTAGAAAAATCCTAATTAATTCAAGGCATTAAAAAGCCCCAATATATTGATTATACAAGGGCACGTATAAACGATAGCTGTGTCGATTTGTTTAAGGTAAACTGGATTTTGCAATCGATTTTGAATTAAATTATTGTTAACATGTTTTTCATATGATGTACATGTATTGTCTCGTCATATTAATGCACTATAAAATATGTATATTATTTAAAATAAATAAATTAAATTATTCATTCATTCGAATGCATTATATAATATATATTATATGTAATAATAAATATATAAATAATATACTGACATCTATGAATGAGCACCTAATTCATATTTGCTGTCAAAAATATTATTAAATTAGTTATACACCTCGCGGATAGATCTATTTATTAAAAATATTATTAATTTAATCATTTTACGTTTGTAGTGTGATTATATAAACATAATTTTATTTCGTATGCGTTACATACTACGGATGATTTATTATTGTCATAGAAAGTATTTTTCAAAATTTGTATTATTATTATTATTTATGTTTAATATAAAACATTAGTCTTATAAAACAATTTATTTTTAATATAAATACACCATTGTTTACGTAAATTGTAACCCCCTAACTATAAAGCCCCACAACTTCCTCGATCAAATTAAATTGGGCAATGTAACCGCGTATACATGGTGAATCAGGCGTCTTCAAAGTATGGTCCGCAATCAATTTGTGTTTCCAGTGCAATTTTATTGATCGTATTACATTTTAAATTTAAACAGTTGAAATGTTTGACTCGATTTATTTATTACGCAATATTTCGGAAAAAACTTTACCTGGCGGTGGTGGAAAGTTGTAGATGTTCTTTGAAGTTCTGAGGAGTTTAACTGTGTTTTTGTGTAACCTGTATGATGTTCTCGTAAATATTATGTTTGTAATCGCGAATCTGTAAGAGATCGTCGTAGTAATGGCGTTTAAAAATTATTTATATATTTTTTTCGGCAGTTTTGGAACCCTGAGCTAGATTGAGTATTATTTCTCGGGGAGAGGAGGGCAAAATAAAATAAGGAGCGAGTTAATACCGCTGTCTGGTGTTCAGTGTAGTGCAAGAGAAGCCCCGGAGCCCCCATCGACAATAAGCCGCCTCGGAATAATTATTTGCGCCCAAGGCCACCTGGGTCCGTGTGACCCGACGCCCGTTCGGCAAACATTACGTCTAACAAATCGCACCACTTACCCGGAGGTTGGTCTTTGTGAATTAGCGGCAGATAAGCAATCTGCCATCTTCTATTTCCTCGATTCGGCCACTTTTATCATCGCATCATCACGCCATGTCGTCGTTATGGCGGCGAAGCGGAGTCGGTGGACAGAGTTTTGCCGGTCTCTGCTAAGGGGAGGTTATCATGGAATAGAAAGAGGACGCAGTTAACCCGATGTCGTTTCATAGATTGGCTTATTAAAAATATATCTTTTATGATTAAATATCACGAATGTCTAAGTTCTGGATTTCATTAAAGTACCCTGACAGAATAACGCGGTATATCAAGAACTTTATTTTTAATTTTCAATAATAAGCGGCAAAAAAACGACTCAAGAAGGGCATAAAGACAAAATCTTTGTATTCTGTAGGTAGAATATAAACACTCATGGACAAGGCAATCAAACAGATAGAGTCGCACAAGTTAATGATGAAGATGGACAAGAAATGAGAGTTAATAAATATAAGACAGCGACGAAAAATCAATTTAGCAATTTAATGCTAATCCATGCTTTAGGATACGATTCAAGAGAGACGCAGAAGACCAATGATGTGCTGGATGAAGGAGCCATTGATTTGAAAGAAGTGAGCATCAATAAAACATTCGTAGTCAACATGGTCGATACAGTCCGTTAGTAGAAAAAGCATGAAAAGTAAGAAGGATGCAGTTATTATGGTTCATTAAAATGGTAATTTAAACTACAGTAGTACCTTGGTATACCGATCCATCACGGCGGCTCGAAAACAACTGAGTCGTCTGAAGGGGGTCTCTCAGAGACCCCAAGCATTTCAAGTCAAGATATTGAAGAATATCTTGATATGCTTCATAATTTGGTCGATATGACCGACTAAGTTCTCGCGGCACGTGTCACTAGTACGTTTCGCTCGCACTTGGCGCATTGTACCGTATTTGAGCGAGAAAAAACATCGCGCTTGTAGCAACAGAAGCGAATATTGTTGTTTTTATTTATTTTTTCGCAATTGCAGACAATAAAGGTCGATGATTATTTATAATTTTTATTTTTTAGACTTTTTTAGATGAATACAAAATGTTTGTGTAATGTAGAATTTTTATTAAAGGAGTTATTCGAGAAAAATCAAAAATTTTGGGTACCTAATATATCCCATCTAGGTTAAAATGACCTCTGAAATAGCGTTTTGGTGTAGAATTACTTAAAATTACTGATAACTTGATGGTCAATAAGCTGATTAGAGAGGAGTAGTAATAGTGGGAGGTACTTTACAGTGACTAAAGAAAAATATTGAATTATAATTATATTAGTTTAAATGTCATAAGAGGAATTAAAAGAAGTTCTATATATTATCGCATTATTTTGCATAGATGATATTTAATTACATGTGAGATTTTTGTTATAAAACTTTATTTACTGCTCTTTTATATATGTGCTTATCTATTTTTTTTTACAAATATGTATATCTTGTAAAATATTATTATTTAATTGAAAATAAGTAAAAGTTTTATCTCTCGACTATAATTTGCACGGGAAATGCTTTTTCTTTGATGTTAATATCAAGCTTTGTTAGTGATTCATTAGAGATGTTCAGAATATAATATAAGAAAGAGTTGCACTTAAAAAAATAGAAATATGAACGAACTTTACGCGAAAAGTAATACCGTTATAATGCGCTTTTTCTTCTCTTGTTGACGTTTTGCTAACATTGAGAAAATAACTAGAGAATTACTGGAGGAGCTAAGAGAATAAGTAATACCGAAAACACTAAATATGTCGTTGCAGAAGAGCTTCGAAGATGTTGAAAAGCACTGACACGATTGTATGATGTATCTCATGAGGACTATTTTAAAGGATGTAAAATAAATACGCGTAGATTTACTTATCATGAAAACATATGGGACGATTCTTAACAAATCGGTGCAGTTTCTTGCGTGGGCAGAATATAAAAAAACATTGTGGCCAGATCTCGGGCGGCTCTCGAGGATGAATGCCAACGAATAATGAAAGCGGTAATTGGGATGGGACTGAGGATCAACGAGATCAAGACAAAATACATGCCCATATGCCAAGGACGAATCCTTGAACCCCTGATAGTCGAAGAGTACAGCTTCGAGGCCTTCCAGGAATTCAAATATCTCGGCTCATTTATTACAAATAATAATTAAATCAATATAGAAGTAGGAAAAAGAGCCATGCTGGCAAATCGATGCTATTTTGGACTTCAAAAGCATTTACGGGCAAGTTTTCTCTTAAAGAAGTCTAAAATCAAGCTCTATATGACCCTTATCAGGCTCGTCCTTACATACGGATCTGAATGTTGGGCTTTGACAAAACAAGATAAGAGAGAACTGGATATACCGGTCATAACTGTCGTTAAAGTGGGTAGTCTAAAAAAAATAAAAAAGGACAAAATTTTCTTCTGTTGCCATGGGCGCGATGTATTTTCTCGCTCGCATCCGGTACGTTGTGCCATGAGCGAATGCAACATACTAGTAATACGTGTCGCGAGAACTCGGCGGTCGTTAGTCAGTGCCGTGTTCTCAGTCTACGATGAGACATCGTCAAGTACGCTTGTATTTAAGCATCATATTGATTAGTAAGAATTCACATCTTTCAGCTCACTTATTACAAATAACAATGGAACCAATTTGGAAGTACGAAGAAGAACATGCTAGAAAACCGTTGTTACTTTGGACTTTAAAAGCATCAACGTTCGAATCAAGCCGATCCTAACATACGGATCTGAATGTTAGGCTTTGACAAAACATGATGAGCGATAAATTAATTTCCAGAAGAGATGAATATTTGGAGCCGTATTCGATGACGGGGAATAGGTTATCCGAAGCAACGAGAACCTGTACCAGGAATACAGTGAAACCTCTCATAACGAGCATAATTCGTTCCAGAATCTTGCTCGTTGTGTGAAACACTCGTTAAGCGAAACTAATTTTCTCATAAAAATCAATATAAAATATGCCTTCCCAGTATGCGAACATTTTAACATTTATTCAAATAAAATTACATGCTTATAAATTGTTATAGATCGTAACAACCTGGATAAAAACATTTTAAAAATCTAAACTAGCTTATTATTTATTAATTTGTGACAAATAATTAACTCTTTTTTACTAGAAAGCTGTCTAGAGACATTTGTTTTAGCCGACTCTTTAAAATTTGGTGAAAATGCGACACAGCGATATCATTAAATATAAATTTTAGAAGCATCGCATACCACCTCCTTATTAGGGAGGATGCTTCTCAAATGCAATGATGAACAGCTCTTCCATGCTTTCAGCATTTCTCTTATTGCGTCAGAAGATTTTTCTCTGTTACTCTTCCTCCAAACTCCCTTCATAACTTCTTGCCGTGAATACGACCCAACACACACAGTCTTCATCATACGTTTGTGACTTCTAAGTGCCATTCGTTATGCGAAAATGTCGCCCGTTAAGGAGCACTTTTCTTACCTTTTGCCTGGCGCGAATTGCCTGCTATGCGAGGTGCCTGTTAAGAGGTCCCATTGTACAAGGATACCCGTCAGCCGTCATCAGAGTGGTCAGTCTACGCTACCGTAATACGTGCTCGGTTGATGCCAGACAGCCAGCCGTCGAAAAGGCCTAAGGTTTGATGTTCTTATCACCGGAGGAAAAGGAAACAACAAGGCTGAGATGGTTGGATTATGTACGATGTAGCGGCAGATTGAATAAAATTGAGAAGGGTGTTGAATGAAGTCAGGGCTCTACAATAGGCCATTTCACCATGATGATGATGAGATTTTCTTTATTAAACATCGTATACTGTATTTTACAATGCATTGTAATTTTATTAATTGTTATTATCATATTTTATTCCTTCGAGAAGAATCTGAATAGACACTAATGGGTGTTGATAAATATCTCTAACAATGAAAAAATCTTCATTAATAAACATCACATATACGCCGCACCCTCTCTGCTTTACAGGCATTCATACATCAAAGATGGACACGAAGGTGAAATAAATCCTACAATAAATTGCGGTAATTCCAATAGAGGTCGTTTTCTAAACCACTAAGTCAATTTAAATTGTTATTATTAGCTGTATAAGTGGGAATTGCTGTCTTGAAACAAAGATTGGCAATAATGAAATTTCAGATATTAAAGCGCGCGACGACGCGAACGTATAGGGATTTTCATGTCGGTATCGTGCATAAATCCATTATAACCATGGTGATTTCCACGGTATGAATATGTATGTATAAAAGTGAATTATACAGCGGGGCACGCTCTGTCCCCTAATAAATTTAAACGGTATGCCACCGTAATAAGTAGATACAAGAAGACGTTTTGAATTTCTTTAAGCATCTAGCCCCGGAGTAAGTGGGGCAAGGGTTGGGCCCAGGATGGCCGTTTATCTTGTAGTGTCCATACACTGGGGCCTCGGGTCGCCAAATAGCCTCGGGCTAGAAACAAAAGCTTATCGGAGTGGGGAAAGAGATGCGGAGTGGGCTAAGGGTGAGCGCCCCTGTGCGAAAAAGGGATATTGAAATTGTGGGCGACCGTGAAATCAGATTTAACGCTTGTACCATACGTTGACTGACGCACTGCGCTGGCAGGGCTGATTTTTTTACATATATATAAAAAAAGTCGACTTCATCAGCCCGAAAATTGGGCCACGTTGCAAGAATTTCTCTGCTATAATATCTAGCGGGGTCATTAAATCATTGATAAATATATAATTAAAATTTGGGTTATATTGTATTAGCATTATCTCAATATATCCTTATTATTACATGATATATAGAGCAGCGAAAACAAATACGAGCTCATAGTAATGTGTGTCACGTAACACTTTATTCCATAAGTAAAGCAATATAGCCCTGATATTCTAACATACGCACGAGCATTACTATTGTTTGAAAGATTAGAGTTGTTTCGGGATTTTTTTTTCGTTTAAAATAATCAATGTAACGCATTTTGCTTTGATTTTTATTCGAAATTTAATTTCAAAGGGGTTTTTTGTTGTTGTGTTTTTAAATTTGGCGGAAAATTTCGTAATGCAAAAAATTGTATAATGTACCAAAGCTGTCGACGAGGGCGTATGTAACGCACGGGAATAGAAATGATTAATTGCTGTTTGCGCTGAAAAATCGTAAATTTTAATTTTGCACGGATTCAACGTATGAGAATTTTCTAGAATAAAATTCGTTTTCATATTTTAAATGAAATAAATTGTTTATTATAAATATTGGATTATTTTTATCATAAGATATCTGTTATTATCTATCAGTACAATTAATTTAAAATTATCATTTACTGACGTAATCGACTTATGTTTGCAATTTTTAATTAAACCCATGGATCATCGTGTTATTTTATTAGTTTAGCAAAAATTTACGATAGTGGATGTTATACATGGAATAATTAATTCTTGGTATAAAATTTAGTCCGTTACACGCGGTTGATCGTGGAAAAAATCTACAAAGTTAAGAGAGAAAATTTTTGAATTCTATCGCGCCTGAAACAAGTGAAATATCTGAAATATTTGAGCTAATGGAAAATTTACAAGGCTTTGAAAATGCTGATAATGAAAAAATAAATTGAGTTACTTTGTAATACTCTTCATGTGATGCGGATATTCCACTTATGAGCCATGTGAATATTATATCCATTCTCAGACGAGAAAGGGAATAACGATGTAAGTCAAGAAGAAGAAAGGATCAATCGCATTAGTCACAGCATGGCACTGACATCTGTTGACACTTCATATTGAAGTACATCTTTCAATAAGGATTCAAATATAACGATATAGTAGTTTTATTAAAAATAATAATTAGCGGTAAAATGTATAAATATGTAAAATATTAAATATATACTTCAACATTTTATTATTTATATTTGTAGTGTTAATCTGCGTTAAAGCATTGAAATTTAATGATATTCTTAACTGTAATAATCTGAAAAATATTACTATGTGTTAATAATATATCGGTTGTAATGTACTCAGGGAAAAAGATTAATTTCTTAGTTTACAGAACGTGAAGAGGTATGATTTTTTTTATATAAAGTACTAAAGTACTTAGGTACTAAAGTAATTAACTACTTTACCAGAAGTAGTTGTGTATATTATGATGCAGATTCCCGCAAAATTGTAGCTTCGGTCAGGGTTAATCAATCTGCAGTGACTAGACTTATTAAAAGACTTATTAAAAGACTTAAGAAATTACAAAAAAATAGGTATGTAGAGCGCAGAGAAGGAACAGGAACAAAGCTGAAGACAACCGTTCCAGAAAATCGTCTTTTATAAAAGTTCTGATCAACCAATTGATTTAAAACTGCAGTGGATATAAGAACAGAGTTCATCAGAGGTCAAGGAATCACAGTTAGTGTAGAAACGGTACAAAAAAGGCACAGGAAAGATGGTTTTATGGCTAGATTACTGGCGAAAAAAACACTTCTCTTGAAAGAAATGCGCTTTAAAAGGATCCAAAGGGTAGAAATTGACCGGACCTCGATTAAAGAGGACTGGAGGAAAACTATCTTCTCGGATGAAAGCAAATTTAACGTGTTTGGCTCGGATGGCATTCAGTATGTAAGAAGGAAAGCAGGAAAAAGGCTTGACGAAAGATGCCAATGGTGAGGCATTTAGAGATGCTTTTCTTAGTATGGAGTTGGAAATTTAGTGCTCGTTTATGGAACCTTCATTGTAGAAGTTTATAAAAGAATCATGAATGGACATCTTGTTCCATCCATAGAGACAAGACAACACTTTTCTTATATAAACGACCGCATTTTCCAGGATGTTGCCATTAGACTAAAACAGTTTTATTTTTGATTGATTAACCTTTTTCATTAGCTTAGGAAAAAACATCTAACATTTTAACAAGCCAAAGATTTAATAAAAAACTTAAGGTTTTAAGATCGTATCTTAATTATTAAATTAGCAAAATTCGAATTGCCAAAAAGCACCTAAATATTTCATTGATCACGAAAGTTCTTTAAAATAATGGGGATTAATCGATTAAAAATGTTAAATTCTTGTTTAAAAATGTCGGCTCAAATATGCAATGTTTCTATTTCATAAGAGAGATCTATACGAAAAAAATACACACGTGAAAATACACTATGACTGAAAAGGGTTCAAATTATCCTAGAGATAGGGTGATGCCGATGGATGCAATTTTTAAGTTGATTAAATTGAATTAGCTATTGTTTCTTAGCAGCTTTTTGGACTATTCAATAGAAGAATGATCGATGATACATTCTCGTGTGCATACACTTTTTTGTGGTCATGTGAAAATCTAATATACTGGGAAAAATTCTTTGTATTATTAAATAGATTTTTTTTATTGAGATTTTTGTGCAAATTTCTGTCAGGGTATTTTTTTAGTTTATTTTAATATATATATATATATATATTTTTCTAAATATTTCTGTGATTTTTTTTTATGTCGAATTTCACAGTAATATTTTATCATTTTCAGTTGACCAACCATTTTCACTTGACCAATCGTTGAACAATAAATCACCGGTGGACGACAACGCGGCCAATCTATGATTTATTTATTTTTGATTAAAAAAAATAGTATAAATTATAGAAAAATGTATAAATTATCAAATTATCGCGACAAATCTGCACTACAGCCTGAGTGAGAGCGGACCGATACTTTTGGACCGTCGCGTAGTAATACGCTTTGGCACCAATTTATGGGCGACGTGTTTTGCTTTTATTCTGGTGCGCAGTTGGCTCCTGTTTTTTTCTTTCCTTTTTTTCGGTAGGTTCTGTTTTTTTTCTTCTTCCCCTTCTTTGCTCACTCCCTTCGACGGCCCCTTTCTGGGCCAAATCATTTTTCTCCGGGCAGACTCGTAGGTTAACAACGGGCAGCGGGATGAAACAAAAGATAATTCCGGAGCTCGTTTTGTTTCAGGGCTATTAATTACTGGCGAGATAACAAATAATTAAGTATGATATTAACTAAGGATTCCCTGCTTTCAGACACTAATATCCTGTTTTTTTCCCTATCACGAATTGAACAAAAAAAAAATACAATTACATTCTAAAAAGAATACTTAATTTAAATATTCGTTTATTATTTAAAAATATATATTAAATGTGTGCTATATCTAATGATATATCTTACGCCATTATCTTATTCCGTCGGAGTGAAGCACGAAAAAATATGACCCTTGAAAAATGGTCTGACGAGGCACAAAAAAGACGCGAGTTGAAACACTTAGACGAGCTATTGTTATTTTGACCAAATCGCTGATTTTGCAAAAGCGATAATCAGCCGTTGTTATATATATACTTAAAAAAATTCGAGCGAAAAATGTATTAAATTTGAGCCAACGCCCTGTTTTTTGTCTGTGAAAAATCATTGCGGTCGGAAAATGGCGGAAAATTCAATTCGGAGGATTTGCACGCTTGTGTTGCTGTATTTCAATGGCGTCTATATAGTAAAATTAGCGTCTACATACGACTACAGCAGACATTGTCAATGTAATTACGACAGTTAGTCTACTTAATAGTTGAGATTAATTGAATTGTATTCGGATCGCTCGGTGGTGAGCTACATATCATAGTCGAGGGAATTTCCCGAAAGGAATTGCCATCGGGTAGCGCCAATTTTCGAAACATGCCAACCACCCTGTTGCCGAGGACGAGCTGGAATTTCAGGAATTTTAGTATTCGGTGTCGCAGGCGGTTCGCTGAAAACGTGTTTTATTCATCGTGGAAAAAGTGTTGTTTTTGATTTGCTCAAAAGTGCGCGATGTATTATGCAAACATATAAAAATAAATGTTGTTGAAAGAAAATCTGGTCTAATTTAAATTCCATAATTGATGTAGAAGTATGATTAAATTCGCAGTCGATTTAATTTATAAAAATATAATGACATTAGAGCGATATCAGAGTTTTTATTTAAAAGTTAATTTTTTTATATTAATTAAATTAAATATTTACAATTTATTTTTACATTTAGATATTGATTTCACTTGTATTATAATTAATTATTTATTAACAGAAGGGTTTCGATTACTTAAAAATAATATTTCTAATGTGGATGAGTTTCGAGAGATGGCGTGAGTGGAATGTTTTATCAGCAATGTCCAAAAACCGTAAAAATCGAGTAATTTTTGGCTGTTAACAAACAATCTTTTTTTTGCTGAAATGTCTGCATTTTCTCTTAAATGAATTAATTAGAGTGATAAAAAGCTCGAAACTGTTAAAAATATGACTAAACTTTTCACTTAGTAATTTTAAAAGTTATACTGTTGCCATGCCCTGTTTTAACTCGCTTTTAAAATTTAAAAATATAAATCCTTCAATTTATAACGTATCTTTATCTGATTACTCCCGAAAAATTATAATCCTCGGCTTCTAATATCTATTTACAGTAAATTATACCCAGGTAAAATTATGAAAAAAAATGATCACCAACCATCACAACCTCTTATTGCACCTTTTAAATGGAATTCGACCCCTTTAATCTTAACCCATTTCTTATCCCCAAATCTCATTAAGTAACAAAACGCGTGTAATTAACATAAATAATACAGTTAAAACTACAATGAAAAGGAAAAGTGGTATAGCCTCATACCCTTGGAATCAAATATCTAATAATACTAGTTATTATGGATTTCTAAACAAAAAATAGATTTATTTTGTGGAATAGATACTTAGGTACAATTGAATAACATAATTTAGGGAATATTTCCAAATAATAACACGATTTGAGGATAAAATTAATTGTATACCCGATTTTTTTCTATATTTTAAGAAAAAAAACGTAAATATAAGATTAAAAGTAAAAAAACTATACCTTTGGTATTGATGTTATTAGTGATTTTAAATTGGGAGGCTTCTCTCTGTTGACTTTTCATTTCATAATGTGCCATAGGTTTTCAGTAGGGTTTAAATCAGGACCAAACCTGGCCATGAAAATCTTGAAATATCAAGTTTTTATATTAAATCTTTGACCAGTGAAAATAAGAAAGAGAAATTTTTTATCTTTTTTTTTAAACTAAAATAAATAGTTAAACAATAAAAGCTAAAAAGAACTTGTACCGTTTTAGCCCGATGGTATAGTGCAGAATCGTCCTGGAAGATTAAGTAGTTTATATAAAATGGTTGTTGTTCTATGGATGGAATAAGGTGCTCATTAATGATTCTTAAACTTCTGCATTGCTAGGTTCGACAACGACACAAAAATCTCCAACTCCATTTTAAGAAAAAAATCCCTAATCAATTTTTCCTGTTGGATGCTTCACTGCTGGCTTGGCTCATTTTTCGTAAAGCCTTTCTCCTGTTTCCTCCTTACATAGCGAATACCCCAAGCCAAACAAGTTAAATTTGATTTCATCTGAGAAAATAATTTTCCTCCAGTCCTATTTAGTTCAGGTCCAGTAAACTTTTGCCTATTGAAGTCTTGGGTGCATTTGTTTCAGTAGAAGGGTTTTTTTTTGCCGGTGATTTTGCCATAAAACCATCTTCCCTAAACCTTCTTCAATGTTGTTTTGACACTGAGATTAGTTTTGATTAACTTCTTCTTTTATCCACTTCAGTTTTAAATCAGTTGCTTGACCAGAAATCTTCTTAAAAGACGATCTTCTGGAGCAGTTATCTTCCGCTTTGGTCCTGTGTACTTTATATATAAAAAATCATACCCCTCCCTCCGATCCCAAAATTTACCTAAAAACTGAGAAATAAATCTTTTTTTAACTGTATATATAAATGTAAATTATAAAACAGAAATCCAAGAAAAGTTCTATTACTTATTTAAGTAAAAGCTCAAAAGTTCAGTTTTGTCAAACTTTATTAAAATTATCGACTATGATTTGAGACATGGAGCTTAATGAAGCTCGTGGATCATGTTTGAGGAAAACTGTTTAATAAAATTTTCGAATTAAAGGAATTTGACGAATCTGAAAATAGGATTTTGTAACTTTTAGCGACTTAAATGGACAGATAACGTAAAAATATAGAAAAAAATGATTATAAAAGTCTTATCCAGGATGGAACAAGGCAAAGATTGTATTCAGACAAAAGCAAAAGAGGCTGAAACTCAGATTACACTAAAGAAAAAATCAGCGTAGGAAGTAATAAATTATTAAAACCTTAAAATATTTTTGTGAATTTTTCAGTAAATGAATAACGTAAAATAATACGTTAATTAAATAAGATTTCCATAATATATATGTTATGATCTCTTAAGATGTATAAACGTTTTAGAGATTCTGTGTTTATGCTTTTATTTTATATACGACGTGTATCGAGATCCATATGGCGGACTACCCGATTTATTTTGCAGTAAAAATATTTATTAATTTAATACAAAAATGTTCACCGATTGTTCCGTTTTATTACAACAATAATTCAAAACGACCTCATTGTGCCGCGGCGATAAATCCGACCGGCTCAAGGATCTAGGAAGAGGGCAAATAAAGATTTTTGGAAATTAGCCCCTGCGACGCTTGCCGAGATTATATCGCTTTAACATTCCCAGCCCCCCGAGGCAATAAACAAACTTTTCCCCGGTTTCTAATAAAACTCATGAATTATTAATACCTATAATAATCTGTGATTTACTCGCGCACTGTTCGCCGAATTTTCATAAATATCGCGCCAATAAATAGTAATGCGAAAATTGCCCTCGCCCTATATATAATACATACACGATGACGCTATGCGAAATTTATACGCAAAAAGGATAAAGCCGAGATGGGACTGAAAGAATCGAGCTTGCATCTCAAATTCATAACTCAATATTATTTTTTATATATTGATTAGTATATTAAATGTCAAAAAATTACCGCTTTTATCGAAACTATCTGTGAAAGCGAGCACGTTCCATATATAATTTATCTACGAAATTAGTTATTCAAGTCGTCTATGAACCATTAACGCTCAATATGTTTTGAAACACTTAGTGGTTAAGAGTAGAGATTGATGATAATGAGGATACGGATACGATCATATGCTACTTCAAATTATTATTTCAGATAACTATTAAATTTTGTATTGATTATTCTGTTCCACGGCTATAAAAGTTCTTTGTCCTAAGATTGGGACAATTATAATTATTATATATTTAAATCAGTTTGACAATACATAATACGTAAGACGAATTATGCGAAAATAAATTCGCATTTAAACACCCCCACTAATTTGCGCATTTGAATAATTTCTTCAAGCCTTTGCTGAAAAAGGGGTTATTTTCTTCTTCAACGAATAACGGGATACGGGATCCCCATACGACAAAGGATCGTTAAATGTATTACAGACAGCTAGCACTTTTACAGCCTCACTTAAATAAAATACACATATAGCGTGTTTCGTATAATATTATTAATAAACATTTGACGAATGATTTTTGCGATGAAAAATAAACAAAATTAAATACGACGAGTGGAACGGCGGCATTCCTCGCTGAAACTTAAGCTCATCTTTCAATTCTAGTTTCGAGATGTGTAGCAGCAAACTCGCCGTCAACTTTTCGCGTTAATCATTAAACTTTAACTGACTAAAACTGGCAATATTTGCAACACACAACTGCGATAAATACTGGCGAAAATTTAATTAAAGATATTTCGATTCTTGTGTTAAAAATTGATTTATTTATTGTTTATTAAAATGAAGCGAATCTCCGGGCCGGCAATGCGGATTCAAAGTTTTAATTCAATTTGTGCGATAGCGTAGTACATAAACAAAATTATTAACATGACCTTTAAAAGGTGTGTATGAGGGTATAATAATCCTTGGCCTAATCCAATTATGCCATCCTCACTAAGGAGGCTTGTTTTTAATTAGATTGACAAATAAACCTATTTCGTACCTGGACATAATACTAATGCCTAATGAAACGAGAGGGGTAATTTACAATGCTCAAATATTTATTTGCCATAAATTTGATTAATCTTGGAAGATACTGTCGGAGATATTTATGAAATATTTTTTTTAACAAATATTACATGAATTATTGTAAAATTAATCCTTCAATTACAATATACAACTTTATAACCCAGCCGTGCCTATGGGGCTCTTTCAATATAAATCCTACACAAACCTTTTGAATTTGTATAAAAAATCTGAAAAAAAAATATTATGAATAGCCATTGCCTTTATTGTCAAAAAAAAACCAAGAATATTCGTTGTTGTTACTTGCATCCGGTACGATGTCCCGAGTGCGAGTGTAACGTGCGAATGGAATTATAATGCCTGAACAAAGTCGGAAGGGTAAAATCCGATACCAACAAGGTAGAAGATGTACGTCTAATGCCACCAATGGTCAAGAGAAGGAGACTCTTTACAAAAAACCGCATACCAAGACGGCTTGGGTCCCCACGGTATGGACACGAAAGGGGAGCCCTCACGTCACGTGTGAGACTAAGATTCCTTTGGCCTCGACTGCCATTCCAGAGTTTGACAAAGCCCATATTCTCAGTAGTGACTGGCAAAAGATGATAATGATGACGATGAACCATATCGTGAATAAATATTTAAATAAGAGATTCTGCCTTTATCACATCAATATTGTCAAAAATCTGTATTTATTGTTTTTTTTTCTCTTCTTTCTATACATCTTTAAAAGGGGTGTTATAAATATGGGGGCTGAAGCATTATAAATTTACAATTAAAAAATTCTATGGAATTTTACCTTTTAGATAATTTAATATAATATAAAAGGCACGCTACTTTTTTTATTAAAATTTTATTCATTTGATGAATGAACGAATGGGTGGATTTCATGTAATTCTATTTCCGGCAACTACCCATATAGATAATTGATAGTTTTTTTAAGATGCGAGGACAATAAACCCCACAGACTCTTATTCTCCCTAGCTATTGTCATAAAAAATCTATCCCAGCACTAACTTCAGTTCAGTCGCAGTTAATTTACACTATAACAGATGGCTACCAATGTCATGATACGTCAGAGACAATTGTACCAACGCAAACAAAAATGGGACAATTCATACAGCCACTTTTTAATATCCACGTTTTTTTATCAAGCCCGTATAAAACAAAATAATTAATTTAAATGTTTGAGTTAATATTTAAAATATTTTTCATACAAGGAAATCAAATGCGATAAAAATATTCAAAAATGGGTTCAATTACTTTATTAAAAAAAAATGGTTTCCATATTTTAATTATCATCATTAGCATCATCATCGTTTGCTAGCCACGAGACATTTAGTCACTGAACGTTAGGGCCTTACCAGACTCTCGAATGGTAGTCGAGGCCAATGGTGTCTGGGTTTTACAAGCTCTCCCCTTTTACTATAATTAATTATTTTAGTCAACTGAAAGACATTTATATTATAGCCGCTATTAAAATTGTTAATATAATTACTTATATTTATATTTTAAATTATTTATAACTTATTTATTTAATATATAATATATTAATTAATATATTAATTAATTAATATATAATAAGTTATAAATATAAGTATTAAATTATTTTTAACTTATCAATGTGATGCGTAAACTCTTGGTGATGTCTCGACGCTAACTGAGTACTCACAGCACGTGTTACTCGGATGTTTCACTCGCACTCAGCTCATGGTACCGGATGCGAGCGCGAAAAAACATCACACGCGCGATAACAGCATTGTTCTTTTTTCGCAATTGCAGGGAATAAAGGAATTATTTATAATAACTGTATTAAAAGAGTTATTGAGAGAAAAATAAAAATTGGTTTCTTTAGAAAATACAGTTATTATTATATTCTACAGGTTTTTTTAAACTTTATAACAATAGTATGCGTCCTCTTAAATTAATTATTTAATTGAATTAATATAGGATTTCATATAATTGTTTATTCTATGTTGAGTAATAGCGAGAAATACAGTCTATTTTTTATTGCAATGATATAGACATTTTATGTTTATATAGAATTTTTTGCGTGGGAGGGCTTTAATCTCAGTATTTTATAAATTTATTATGAAAGAAACGGAGATGTCGTTTATCATAAAACTTTATATACTATACTTAAATATATTCGGTTTAATTTTGCATACAAAATGGCGATATTTCAAACCCCATTCGTAACATATTGGCGCGGAACGGCCAAAAATTTGCGCCCGGGGCGGTTAAGTGATTCAAACGTGCGATTCTGGGCTCGAATCGCGCAGATTTCTCTTTTCACGCGAATCCGAAATGAGAATCGGGGATTTCTCAGGAGCTGACTCGGGAAGAATTGATAATCCCCACGTGTCCTGGCCAGGGTTGGGGTCCCGGTTATGACTAACCCTTCCGACCTGAAGCGTGGGGTGGAGTGGCCCGCGGCAACATTAAGACCTTATATTCCGCGTTATCAGCCTACAGGAGGCGGTGGGATGCTGCGGAGAAGGGGGGGGGGAAGGAGGCGGAATTGGGTGAGGGCTCTAGACGCGTGAGGTGACTTTTAAATCCAGGATAGAGATGTGCTCCATCACGCGAGCGACCTTGAATCCCCCGGATTCGGGCCCTTAACGAGTCGATTGTTAAGCACACGATCTGTTCTGAGAAAAAAATGTTTATAATTAAATTTCGTGCCGACTATTAAATCTATACATTGTGCCTGAAATCCCCGAGTAGCATTTCCAGCGGAAAATCTTGCAGTATGCGAAACGATTTTTTATGGCGGTAATTAAGGAAGAAATTAACTCTTCGGATCCGGGAGATGGCAAAGTTAATAACGTAGTTAACTATGGTTCTCGGGGAGATGTTACAGAAAGTTAAAAGAACACATTACGTTCATGCAGAAGAAAAATGAGTTTCTTAAAATTACAATATTTGAAAATGGCGGTGTTGAAATAACAAAGACGATAATTGAATCGAAGAGTGAGGAGATACTTCAAATTAGTATTAACGTGATAAGTTTTTGTTACAATTTAATAATCTTCTTATATATTCTTGTAAGATATACACTTTTTGTATAATATATGTATATATCCAGAGGCGGCCCATAAACACTGCAGAGCTGCAGCACCCCCAAGCAAATTGAGAATTTTATTTTATTTAGTATATATATAGTTTATATAGCGCTGCCCGCTCGTCAGCGCTGCCGGCCGGCATAGTGTATTGGATGAACGCGGACCGGTAGCAGAGTGCAGAGGGGGGGGATCTCGCCGTTAACTGCCGTATCGCGCTGCGACTCTATGCAGTCATACTGACTCACAGCTTCTTTGAGTCACGTGCCGATTGTCACTATGTTGTATAATTGCTAATATTATTTAGTATTTTACCTCATTTTATTTTTTATATTTTAAATAAAATATGAGCAAATAGGTATTTTTTTCATTTTTAGTATATCACGGTACAATCAAATATTTTCCACGATAATTTTAACATTTTGCCGAGAATCTGAATACACCAGGGGTTTCAGCATACTATTGTCGAATTTTAAGAGCCAGCTTAATTTATAATGAAGCGACTAAGTCAGTTTTTTGTTTCGGTGACTTTAATTGATTGTAAAAATTTCGAAAGAATCTTTTGTTTAGAAATAAGTAACAGTAAAATAGAAAAAAATATTAATATGTTCACATCGGTATTAAATTGACCTCAAATGCGACATGGTTTTATTGTAGATACCTCAAATATATAAATAATTTTATTTATTTGACGTGAACGTTTAAAGGAGTGATTATTCATCGGCTTGAAAACAACCGCATCGTCTGAAGGGATCACTTCAGGAACCCCTAGCATTTTAAGCCAAGACACTGATGAATTTTTCATCAATATCGTGATCTTTTTCCAAAATATTGATTATTCTAAGAATAAAAATAGTTATTTAGGATATGATTCATAATTTGGTCGATATTTTGGATTTTTTTTAGCTAATATGATGCATAAATGACGCATGCACTGAGTTCTTGCAGCATTTGTCACTGTATGTTTCACTCGCACTTGGCATATTGTACCATAAGCGAGGGAGAAAAAATATCTCGCGAGTGGCAATAGCAGCAAATAATGTTGTTTTCATTTTTTTCGCAATTTCAGACAATAAAGGTCAATGGTTTTTTATAATATAAAATATTTGACAAGTAGGATTTATATTAAAAGAGTTATTCTAGAAAAATAAAAAGCCAAGGGCCCCAATTGATTAAAAACGGCTAGGTTAAAAACAATAAAATAAAATCAACAAATATTTGCTTACTTTTTAATATATACTCATACAATGATTTATCATTTTCATTCCACTTTTAGTTGAATCTATTAAGTTACTCTCATTATATTTTCTCACAAATGTATTAAAAAAGATATTCTTTGGGAAAATAAATAAGAAGGATCTATAATGTATGATCTGATATCTGACTAAAATTAGAGACATTATTAAAGACATTTTTTATAACTAAATAAAAAAACGTCTATCCCACGGAGTGGAAAAAATAAAAACAAATTGCTAGTTACTAAAAAAAAATCATATTAGAGCAAATTAAAGTAGGAATAAAATTGAGATATTTAAGAGTCATTCGTCGATCAAGAAATATACGTATTGATAGAACACTTAATTAAAATTGTAACTGAAAGGGATGAATCGTATCTTGATGATGATCATTTTTAGATTATTTTGACACACGAAATGGATTTAATTAAAAAAAATATTACTAAAGTTCTAAAATTGGTCAGTTAATTGCAAAATATAATTTTGATAATAACGTTTTTCTGAACAATTTTATCAACAACTGGTTATATTATTATCTTAATTTACGTGAATTTTCGCATATTTGCTCAAATTGAGGTATCGCTTTTTTTCTGGTATACATATTAATTGAGGACTTGAGTGTTTTACATAATTATTTAGTCAAAACTGGCCAATAAATTAGTTAATGTAATGCCAGTAATGCAAGTGATTACTCAAACATACCACAATATGGGATTTATGGAATATGGATAGATTAATCCTGCGTGTCCAGCGATAGGCCCTCCCTGATCCCGACCGCAATGTTGTCCGAATTTAATGCAGTTACTCAACGCAAATTACAGCCATTGTCCAAATATCATTCTTGATCATAGTTTACCGTAACATGTATACAGGATGTCGCCGAAATTATGGAACGATTCCAGTGTGCGTGCGCCCGAATAATCGAGGCCGGTTTCCGGACGTCGACAATGCCCTCGGTAATGACGTATGCACGTGTTAACAAATCTGCAATAACAAAAATTGAGTAATATTTCGCACATTCGTGTACCGGATGCCGAATCGATTTACAATATATCGTGACATAGTTCAAAAACTGACGATAAATGTTTACTGAGTCAATGCGGCTGAGCGTCACGAGATTATGGATTGTTGGACGATTTAAATTAAGTGTATTGCGGATTATTTATGTATTTTGTTAAGATTTAATCCTCGTGTGTTGCGATATTTTTTGTTTGCTCGACGCAAACCATTTACCGCGGAAGAAAAACAAAGTAATTTAATTTGCTCGGTCGCGTCACTCGGAAAATTTTTGTATTGTAAACAAGTGGCGATAAATGGAGATTTTTGCGAGAAATAGCAAAAATAAATAAAAATAGTGAGAGCGTAATTGTCGCGGGCATCATGTGGCGTGATAACTATTATTTATCAATGGCAAATTTTCGAAACAAATATTTTCGCAGCGGGCGTGTAAATATTCGCTCGGAGCGAAAATTATCGATTTGTTTGCGTAAGAAAATGGAAAAAGTGTTTTCAATCAGTCTCAAAGGATTTGTCAGGCCTCGTGTGTGTGTGTGTGTGTGTATGTGTGTAATATAACGAATATTAATGCGATAAAAATGTAATAAATGTAAGATTGATTAAATAATACAGTTATTCTACGCAATGCATATGCGCATGCGCAGAAATGCGTATGATTTGTGTGAATTAATATTTATTTAATTTTCATGGCGGAAATAATGATCATCCCCGAGTATAATTTCCCAAAAATCCGCAAACACACACCTTTTGGTAGAGGTCCGCCTCATAACTCACAAAGTTAATAGCGCCCTCCACTTTGAGGCAACCACATCTAGTGGTTACAAAACCGACCACCTTTACCACCTCTCTCACCCCCGTGCTTCCCCGTCCGCGTTCCGACCCCATGATATCGACTGCATGGTTAAGCGAATGTCCAACGTTGACCTCTGCCTCGAGAAGAATTCTACTACAGACACGTACGGCGCCATAAAAATATTTCCTGAAATTTTAAAGTCCGAATTCCGTATATTATTATTTAATTTAAATAAAAAACAAAGAGCCAGTAAAATAGGGTTTGGTTAGATTAAAACACTCAATAATAGTCAACATAACATTTTTTATTAGAAAATATGTACATTCTCTGAAATTTTTTCAGCGGTATTTTGAGCAATATACGTTACTTTCAGAAAAAACAGTGATTTTAGTATCTAGCTAAGCTTTTTTAATGAAAGGATCTTTTTTCAATGTTCTTCCCTATGTTTTTTTATTATTTTAGTTTTTAACTAATGGATTATTCTAAGAATAAAAATATTGATTCATGACATGTTTCATAATAGCCATGGGTCAATATTTTGGATTTTCAGGATAATCTATATGACGCGTAAATGACACTCGATGTTTCCGCTACAGACCGAGGATTCGCCGACTGAATATGTCAATCGCACGGTTTCACTCACAATCGGCACATTGTATCGGATGTGAGCGAGAAAAAACATCGCGCCCCTGCCCACAAAAGCGAATATGGTTGTTTTTATTTTTATTTCGCAATTGTTTTTGACAATAAAGTCAATGATTATCTAAAATAATTATTTTTTAGGCAAATACAAAAAGCTTGTGACGTGTAGGATTTATATTAAAAGAGTAATTCGAGAAAAATAAAAATAAATGGGATCCTAAGGCTTTCGTACCAAGAAAGGACATATAATTAGGTAAAGCAGAAATATAGTTGACAGTGTCATTTATTTTTTGAATCTAGTAGAAGATATAGACCAGCAGGGCATATACAGATCTGCCCCAAAAAGAGTTTTACGCAGCGAACAAAAAGCGACCTTCTGTATACGGTAATACGGAACTTTTCTCTTTATCTCCACTGACTTTCACACTCGTTTGCGTCAAAGCTTGCAATTACGTGACTAGAGCGGATACAAGAATGCCTAAACACATACGAATACGATTCTCTTCGTGTATTTTTTCTAAATATTATTTTTTTATTAGAAGAAATGTGTGTGGGGCAGTGCCCCGAGCCGCCCGTGCGACTAATACTATTAACTATTAAGACAGTAAAAATTATAAAGTGATTAAAAATAAAGAATCTCGCTAGTCTTCATTTTCATCGGGCTATCAAAGAAATTGCCCTTTTAATATTTCTTGTTCTGGCTTGTTTAAAGTTTATCTCAGCATGGTTCTATCTATATCCCGCTATGTCATATATCGAACATTATTTAGCCGAAAAATGAAGGTCATGGCTTTATCGGCTATTATATTAGCACAGGGATAATATATTTATCGCAATCTTGTCGTTTAGAATCGTTCAAAATGTCTTTCTTCAAGCATGTGCAAGTTTTTAATGCAAGTCATCGTTTAATTCGATATTAGGTCTTGATGATTTGGTAGATGTTTTAGGTCTTTTTGTTTTTTAATTAGGTTTTTTTTATACATTCAAAGGTACTAACTGTTTATACTACTTGATATTGATATGAAAAAAATAAATAAAACCACAATATTGTAATAGTTAAATTAATTTTAAAAAAATATCATTTTTATTCTTATAATTGATTTTGTAGCGAGACGTTGAGAGAATAAAAATGAACGCTGTGGATTGCTGATGAATACAGTATAATTTAATGTTTAGAGACTGATTAATGCTGCATTGTCATTTAAATTGCGCCAATTATAAACATGCGAGCAAGGGTATCTAATCATATGGTATTCATTCTCTGTTTCTAATTACATGGCTATTAATTTGATTTTTGCAGAGGTGGTGCACAGCATTTTGCGCTTTTTGCATCGCCGAACTAAATCACTTCTTGCAGTTCAATGTACTTATTACTGATCAAGCTCAACTGTTCCTAATTGCATTGTAGCTGAGATAAAGATAGAGATTAAAAAATAAAATGTTACCCTTTTTCAAATAGATAAGAATTTATTTTAATTGAATTAACCGATGTAAGAGTTTTTATGTAAAAACTACTTTTTATACCTTATTTTTATTTTTTAAATAAAAGTGGTATATTATTAGGTTGTTATCGATGTATGGTTGTCCTAATTTGTCCCTCGTTCGACATTTAATCTTGGGGCCCAATATTGCGTCGTACTATTCCAATTAGGCTCGCCGCGATAAAATAATGGAATCGAACTCGTAAAGTATAAAAAGCGAGCAGAAAATTTAGCAGGCTACTTTATGAATCGTAAAGTCACATTATAATGGCGTCCCCGAACATGTTCAATTCTTCCCCCCGGCATAAAATTTGCTTATAAATAAGCCAGGCAGAAGTTTAATTATAAACTTATTTCTTGGTCCCCGGATTGATTTTGGGAGGGGCGGGCGCCCGGTCCTCCCGCCTCTCTGTTGCAACACGATCAATCCAAGAGATTTTCTCGGGCAGTTTCGTATGGACGGGACAAGATTAACGACCTGGCAGCCAATCCTCTTCAGTTATATTCAAGGCGTCTGGACGCCGCTACGCCACCAGCAGATAAATTTATGTTCTACGGTTAGACTGATCAAGTTTCGGTCATCCCCAACTTTACTTGCAGCCTGCATTGTAACCAGCGATATAACAATTCAGCCAAGCTCTGTCCTGATTATAGTTAGGTTGTTGAGAAAATAGTTGCATGTATATCTATATTATTTTCAATATAATTATATATTTAATCACCAGACAGGTGATTAAACAGAAACCGTCATGCGAATTAACTATAGATTGATTGTAGCTAAATATTTAATTACGCGTACAATATAGATCAAAAATTTCTAAATTCTTAATATTAAAAATCGCTTGGGAATAAGTTTCGTTTTTCATCGAGAAGAACTAAAAACACTGACGTATATCTTAAATCCCGACATATACTATTATATTCTGTGTAGATAAAGCAGCTGAATATTTTGGAATGATCATATAGTTTTATAGAGCAATACCATTTTGTTTAGCACTTGTTACGGTTGGAAAACTATGCAGTATAATGTTTTGAATTTTCTCGCAAGAGATGCTTAGCGTCTATTCAAAAGCAAATATTTTATTCACCATCTGCGAAATGATTTTAAAATATTGTGTCGTTGAAATATACATTTTATCTGATCTATTAATGTATATTAGGATTTAAAAAAATGTTTCTTAAAATTGCAGATTAAGTATCTTTAACAATTAAAAATCTTCGTATATTAAATATTGTATCATTTTTCTTACTCACTACATATTTCGATTTTCGGTTAGAAAAATACGCGGAAATATACGTTGTTCTCAAAATATCTTTATTTAATGGTCAATATTATTATTTTATCATAATTTTTCATCTCTGGGAATAGAAAAAAAACAAAGGGCTATTTTCGACAAATATGGTGACTTAGATAACACAAAGGCCTAGATCGCACAGCATTGTCTTGGGTTAAAAATTCCATCCACATATTATGTCAATAACAATAACAATGATAAAATCCGCTAAATATTAAGATTAAAAATACCCTTATTCCGTGGAATTCTGCAGCAAAGTACCACAAGGTCGATAAAAAACTCTCTTGGAGACCTCACATAAATTATATTTCTCTTTTTATCTCTATTAAGCAAAAACAGTTCCTTTTGTTAGTATTAAAAAAAACTTATTTTTAATGCCATCATCCGTCCTCAAATTCTATACGATTTCCAGATCTGGGGCTCGACGTATCCTACTCATATAAATAAAATAAATAAAAAAATGAAACACGTGAATTTGATCTCAGCCAAATCCCTAAAAATGGAATATGAAATTTTATATTGGTTGGCGATACGCTAGTTCAAATTTAAAAGAAATGAACGGATTTTTTTTAAATCTCAAAGTTATTATGAGTATACTGCCTCACAAATCATCTTTACAAAGTAATTTACTTTTCGTACTAGTTTGTATCCTTTATAATATAACGGTAATTAATTCTCAAAAATATTTTTGTTGCCAAATTTCTGTATTTAATACTAAATTTTTATTTAATAAAATATATTTTTGACATGCAAATTTCAATTAAAATAAAAATCTTATAATGGAAACTCTTTCTATTTTTCATAATTTGTTATTATTGAAAGAGGTATAAGCAATATTTTTAAGACTTTTACCTAGACGAGCCAATAGGATAAATTAGGTACCCCAAGTTTTTGATTTTTCTCGAATACCTTTTTTAATATAAATAATCTAATGTCACAAACCTTTTGTATTTATCTAAAAGGTTTTGAAAATAAATTCAACATTCATTTTAATCCTACGTTATCAAGAACTTCAAATTTGTCAAAATATTGGTACCCTTCGTCTAATAAATTTTCAAAAAAAATAATTAATTTTACTAATTGTTTGGAACCTATTAATTATTAGAACCTATAGAAAATAAGCTATAAAGAAACTAATAACAACTGATTCATATGAAATTTGTAGATATACTAGTTAATCAACTAGTTGGAAGTTACAGGGAAAGATTAATAAAAAAAGAGATAGACGTTCAGTGGATTCAGAGCAGCGATTAAATCACGTCAATCTACATCTGATAGCGATTGATAAACAAAAGAAGTATTGGGATTGCAATGTTTGCGGTTCTGATAGAAAATGAAAATGAAGGCTTTGAAGATAAATATCCAGATTGGAAAAGGTTTATAGGTTGACAATCAAAATAATATCAAAACCTTTAAATATCTCACAATATTAAATACTTCTGTGGCCAACCTCTTGGAAAAAATGGGTAATTGTTCTCGAAGATCAAATTACGACACGTGTCACTCAACGCGCGCGATGCGTTCTCTAGACTGGTGGGGGAATGACCCGAGCTGGATTCGGGCAAATCACTATAAAAAGTTTCGTGTACGATGTGCCCGAATCCAGTTCGGGCAAATCACTGTGTCAGCAAAATACCTACCCGAGTTGTATTCGGGCAAATCACACAAGGGGTTAATATATAGAATTAAACCACCTTTAAATAATAACAGCTCAATATATTGGGGCACTTATTTTTTTTTGTATATTAATTAAAAATATGGATAGTATATGGGATCAGATCACCCCGTGCTGTGTCAATATAACTTGCTTGCGATTGTGTGTGCAAAGTTTTGGCCGCCGCTTGATTAATTGCATTGCCCACCGACCGTTACGGTATGCCGGGGAATTAACAATGTAGATTTAAAGCGAGACGATAGTGTTGTAAATTTCGAGTTAAATAAGAATGTATTAAATTTTTAATTGCACCGAAATTCCCCGCAATACCGCACATTCGCCAACGTATCCAACGTGCCAAAATTGCCGGGCGTGTTTTCACAAACTTTATCACATTTAATTATATAAATAAATCGTGACCTCCGAATTCCATCCCTTAATCCGGCTAAGGGTTAAGTGAACGGGGGGCCCCCCGGTATGTATAAATGAGGTTTAGGGTTAACTGGGGTTTGCGCTATGCAAAATCACTTAATAATAAATATACACTGCAATAAATTAAAACGGGCGGAAAATTTAATTGATACTATTTCTATATGAGTTGTAAAGAAAATGATATGATGCCTTTGGTTCTCGATTTCTCGAGATTTTGGCTGTTGTAATCACAGTGTTTCTCGACATTCCCGATTCGCCGAGTTTCAATGTTGTTTCATAGATTTGGAAGCGGTTTCGGGCGCAATCTAACCGCATTGAATTAATTTATTTCGTGTCTGGTATCTTGAGCACATGTGCCATTCCGGTGTCGCCGTTTGTCTCCGGCGGCCGCTGTATCGCGGCTGCTGCACCGGGGCGTCCGTATCTAAATGCGTTGTAAACCACGGGCGTCGTTCTCGCCACATAAATATGTCCGGGGCTAAGACTCTCGTCCAATTCTTATTTCTATTTGTGGCGATGCCGTTTGGCAAACATTTCGCGCACTCGAATCCGCCATCAAGTACAATATCGCCATCCGCAGTAAATACCTTTTGAAATTTCTTGGCGTTCGCGCCCGAGATGCGCTGAGAAACGCACACGCTTGGATGATGCAGAGTCGTTATGAAAAAAAGAATTAACCGGCTCGGGGTTATATATCCTAGAATGTACCATGAAAACATTAAAATTACAATTTATTAATATTGTTTTGTGCTACTCCATCGGCCGGTGACATATTAATCAGTTTTCCTCGTTCAGGTTTCCCCGTTCCCAGGCCCGTTCATTATCAGTCGGGGACTGATTAGTGTACGGGAAGTAATACCAAAAGGAAAATGCTAAATAAGTGAACAGAAAGTTGCATGAAAAGGGTTTTATTAGTCATACAATAATATACAGTGGAACCTCTCATAACGAGCACCTCCCATAACGAGTAATTAAAGTAAAAAAAAAAAAGTGAAAAAATTGCTACCTTAACGAGCGACATTTCGCATAACGAGTGACGCAGAAAGGGTAAGTCACAAACGTATGA